>CM052339.1:5856448-5970336 GCA_028455595.1 Lasioglossum vierecki
AGTGGGTGGGTGGGTCTCACTCGCAGCAACCTCCACGTGGTGAGACCCGGGCAATCGGTGTTATTGTCGATTTATAATATTTTGTTTCGGAGAGATGATACACCAATTGCTCTATAAATTAAAAATTTAAAATCTATTAATGAAATATCGACAATCACATCGAGCAAATGCTGCGAAAGTAGAACTATTTCGAACTTTTTCTCATTTTCTTCATTAGCTGTATATTAACAAAACCTGCTTCGACTGCCCCTTAGTGCTCGCAACCAGTGTGATTGCCCCGTAGTACTCGCAGCCAGTGTGGCTGCCCTCAGTAGGCTATACTATAAAATTAAAGCCATCGTGTTTTATTTTATATAAAGATTCAATGACCAATTCAAGTTAAATTATGTGGGACAGTTGTTTAATTTTTGAATGAAAACTATGATTGGGAGAGACATCCAGGAAGAATATTTAACACGTACAATTAATATCTCCATGTATTTTGTTATATATTTACAATTTTATAACAGAAACGTTAAACGTAACAGGCAGTCTCGCACTCTGCTGAAAATGGGCGTAAGGTATCCTTCCAGTGGAGCGCGAGGCAGCGAAAAGTCACATAAATATAATAATATTCGTCATAATAAATTCATTACAATCCATAATATGTATATGTAATATACGTTATTTAAATTTTTGTTTAAACATCCGCTCAACCGGTTCAGTTGGTTTTTTTTTTGCTTATCAACTTCATCCTGTTTACCGACAGTTCGTTCCCCTTAATTACGTCTATTATTACTCGCATTTCTCTTTTTAGTCTTTAATTGTATTCGGATTGTCCGTACTTCATGATATTTATTTATGTAACCCTCTCTCGCGAAGATTCAGCGTTCTCGCTCGAGTTTCTTTGACAAAAAAATGAAGAAGTAGAAGAAGAAGAAGAAGAAGGAAAAGATTTCACTCCTTGTCCTTGACTTGTTCTTGTCAATGTCGGATACGATCGACCGGTTCTCGATCGCTGCAGTCTCGACGGGAATACACAGAACGTGTTTCTTTTAGTTTTCCGTTTTCCGTCCCTTAATGTATGTACAAAAACAGTGATTTCGCCAATTCTTTTCCTGGCGGGTTTCTTCGCTAATACACGGTGCCCTTCTCCCCCTTTAAGCTCTGTTCTCACGATTCTGTCAGGTTCGATCATGAGAACTTTTCTTAACGCGTTCACTGCTGTCGTCTTGGAGCGTTGCTTCCTCGTTTGATTAACTTTGTTTTAATAAAATGATTTTCAATAGAATTTTGATCGTGACGCCTTTTGATTACGTTGAAAATTACTTTGATCTCGAACCGTTCCACAGCAGTGAACGCGCTAAACTTCGTTCAAGAATCCTTTGAAGCGTATTCCGTTTTCAAGTATGCTAAACATCTCTACAGAATTGTGAACACTCGATTAAGTAATAATAAGACGATTCTTAAGAATTCGGGCGATCACCCGCTCTTGACAGTCTACGTAACCTTGCAAACAGAAATTCCCTATGTCGAACGGTAACTCAGGGACCTTTTGTATTATAATATGATGCTCCAAAGGATCGAATAAAACCGTGGGACAGCGTCTCTCATTCGAATCGATTGGAGTTTTACATTCCTGCACTGCTCTTTTTCGTGAATTTTACGAGTCTCCTGGCAGTGTGTTACGCATAATAACGGATTTACGGTAGTCTTCTTTATGTTACACCTATATGTATACGTATATTTTTACAAAAAGTCACGCGCACACTTTTGAATCCGATACTGGATGACGGGTCTTCGTCTCTCGCCGACACTTTCACATCGCCGAAGAGCAGCGTGGACTCTTACGATCCTTGATTACGCGGTGTACAATCATTTTCTCTCTCACACACACACGACACGCACACACTTAATAGTTCTGGGCGAAGTCCATACCCGAGCATTCCCAAATCAATACGAAACAATATCAAAACATTTGAATCGCTTCCTTAATGTAGGCTGACTCAC
This sequence comes from Lasioglossum vierecki, assembly GCA_028455595.1. NCBI lineage: Eukaryota > Metazoa > Arthropoda > Insecta > Hymenoptera > Halictidae > Lasioglossum > Lasioglossum vierecki. The sequence continues at coordinate 5,858,438 of CM052339.1, forward strand.
AATAACGATCTCATGACAATACGATTCGTTACACTAGCAATTCTTCGATCACGTTTTAGTGTATCAGTGTGTGTAATTTAAATTGTAATTGGTCATTGGTTTTTACAAATTATATCGCGTCGATTGCTTTTCAATTCAATCGTTCTTCATCGAGATGCACAGGATTGTAATGGCCGAATTTGAATCGTTGTGTATCTTGGTTGTAAAGTGTAAAAAGTCGACGATGCATGCAGCGTCGCGTGCTAAAAATCATACAATTTTAGTGGCAATACAGGCTGAATAACCATAATAGTATATTATGTTGCTCGTCGACGATCGAAATGTACGATTGGTCAGAAATACGCGGATTTCATTTGCAATTTCAATGGGACTTTTCAACAAATTTGCTATCTCCTTGCCATCGTTTATCTGATGATTTGACTTGAACACAGTGGATCCAAAAAGTATTTAAATACTTTTCCTATTATTGAAAGCAACGAATGATCGCATCGTCGACGGACAACCCTCGGATCCAGGATCCAGGCGTCGATCTATCGTGCCACACCGCGCAACATTCCACAGTCAACCGGAGGAAAGAAAGGGGAAGAACGGACGACTAAACGGTACGCGACACGAGTACAGGTCCTCTTAGAAAGTAGCAAACGTGTTTTTTTGGCGTTTCTTACGGTATAAATTTCACTTTATGTACAAGGAACATCTAACATCGTAGTGGATAGCGTTTGTTTTTTTATACATGGGTCTGCAAGACCGATTCGTCAGTTATCTTGAGCGTGTCTCTTTCTCTCTCTCCCTCTCTCTCTCACTCACTCCCACACTTTCTCTCTTCTTCTGTCTCTCTATCCCTTTCTCTCTCTCCCACGTAACACCTAAAATTCATTATTATCGACTAGCTAGCTGAATGTACTGCGTTTGATTTCTGGTATCGTAAGAATTTTGTTTCTTTTGATTGAAGTTCGACCGATCCTGTAAGAAAGAAGCTACGCCGTGGTATCGTTCGAACGAACCGTGAATATTCCCGTGAATCGTTGATGATACACACTACTGTGCGAAAGAAAGAAGCACCCAGTATAATTATAAGATAAAAACAACAAACGATATCTTTATGTAGAAATTGTATTGTACAATGATTAATTTATTGTATTTAAACTATTAGAAAATCCGCGATAACATATAGATTCTCAGAACTATTCAATTAAACAGCGGAATTCCTCTTCAAAACTTGCTGTGATTTTTTACGTTTTTTTTATTAAATTGGCCGGGCGCTTCTTTCTTTCGCGCAGCAGTGCATTCCACGGTATCGGTCGACGCATCTTCTTAACGTCCTCTCTCGAATAGAGATACCCTAAACTTCTCGTGAAATGTTCGTCAGACGTTCTCCGTCCGTATTCTCTCGAGGACGCGCAAGAACCACAATAATCGTTCCCGAGTGAACGGAATCCGGAGCTCCAAATGGAGCTGAAAAAGTCTGTTCCTTTTTCGTCCCCCAACGTCCATGGTCTGATCTTTCATCCCACGACGACGTCTCATCGACGGATACCACTTGTTCCATCTTCTGCCTTCTTTTCTATCTGCTTCTTCCACCCCCGATAATCGTGTTCCTCGGCGTTTAGCCGAAACACTGTCAACCCCCCTCCGTCAGTCGCTGGCTCGTCGTCACCTGATGGTAGTTTGAAGGCGATGCGACGAATCTGCGCCAGCCGCCAGTCCTGTTCGCCGTGATATCGGGATCTCGCTAGGTGATCTCGATCTTCGAAGACATTGTCTCCTCCTCCATTTCGGATTGATCGAGTATCCTCCGGTTCGATCTCGAACGGCGTACGGCCGAGACACTTACAGTAATGTCGATGCCGTCAGAACGTCTGGGACGACTGGCTTCGGAGGGGGGTCCAAGCATCACACTCGCATCTCACTCATTGTTGCCTGGGACACGCGACTCGACACGGTGGCGCTTTGCAGCAAGGGCTGGTTTTCGGGAGGACTTTTTGCTCGAGGGGGTGGTGGAGCTCTTGGTACTGTCAGGTGTATGGACCCGTTTGGTGGACCCTGAAAACAACACACGGTTAGATTATAGACGTTCAGCCCAGAGAAGATTGTCGTTAGCGTTTTGCACAGGGTTGTGAACAGTGGCGCGTTACCCTATGGGTAGTAACTCGAACACAAACCAAGATTCATATTATTCGTTTCTCTCATAAAAAGAAATGTCAAACTCAAATTCTGATCTGGGAAAATTCGTAAGACAGTATATACAGGGTGTCTCAAAATTCCTTCAACATTCAGAAATGGGTTCATGTTTTTCATTAATAACTCCTCAACAAAGTCGCGGACGACGTTTAAGCAAAGGGAATGTTGTTGCAAATAATTTCAGCATAATCCTATTTCCGGATATTGAAGGAATTTTGAGACACCCTGTATGAGTAAGATAAAATAATACAATAAACGATTTCTCTCGAAATTGATCCATTGGCAACTTCCTCCGAGAGAAAACAGATTCTGGAACGCGGCCGATTCGATCGTCTACGATCAAACAATAAACCTATCATTTCTCTTGTCACTTTATCTCATAAAAAGTTTCCGGGAACCACGGCACGGGAAATCGAATAGCTACACGAGAGTGTACTCGATGTTATGCCCGCGCGGTTATCGCTCGAACTCTCGGCAAGTTTTACTGTAGACGAGAACGATTGTCAACAAGTTTTCACGCGGCACGGCAGCAAAAGTTTGCATATTTTTCACGATCACCGTACGCCCGCCGTCGAGATCCATGACAATAATGATTCGAAACGGAATCAAGTTCCATTGACCTTCAATGAAAAATCATACTGCGATTTTTACAATACGAGCTACAAACGTGCTTGTAGAATATACAGGGTGGTTTCTAAGGTAATTCTGAGCACTACGTTGTCGACATCAGCACGGATCTACAGCATAATCTACAGGATTATATAAGAAAAGTTGAAAATTTCTGGTGGTCTCGGTGAAAGGAACCATTGGAATGAGAACCACCGAGTCGACGCGAGCAAATCTCGGCGAATTGGCGCTCTATTTAATATTTCCCGTAGTATATAGCGAGGTATCTGGTCGGAGTTACCACGGGTACCGATGCGGATATTAAGCCATTAAATGTTTAACGAGCAAACCAGTTCCGGCTGCTAGCAATTTGTTAAGCTCGATCAAGGCATCCCGCGGCACTTCGCGCGGACACTTTTTATTCGACTTGAACGACGAGATCGTAAAAAGAAAGAAAAGAGAGAGAAGGAATCATAATACTACAACACCGTGACTCTTACTGTCCATAAACGAGCGCGTTTATTTCCGATGGAAGGATCGGAGGACGGGAGGACGGGGAAACAGGGCTGAGAATTTTACCGTTGCCCGTTGATTTATAAAAGTTCTTTGTTAACGACCGAAAGGCCTCCCGGAACTTTAATTCATAATCCTATTAAGAAACTTTCGAAAGTTCTAAGCCGAGACCGGCTACCCGGGCGAAATTTACACTGCGAACCGTCTGACATTCTTCGCCGGTCATTACTCTACCTACGGACAGTATCGTCCTTTTATCTCGTTACTAAATTTTCGCGGGGCCACGGGGTTCGAGACGAACGTGAACTTCATTAAGCGAAACTTTAATGACCAACCGTTAACTTCGTGCCGCGACGCCGACGCGCCGCCGGATTTCGACTTTCATTTTTACCGGAGATTTCAATTTCGCTGGGGAAACTCATCGTCCCATCCTACTCCCCGCCTCCCTGCTCTTCTTAAACGCGATGAAGATCTTATGAGAATTAACTTCCGCGAACGAACGGGATGGGACGGGCATTTCCCCTCGAACTGATTCGTTTACTTTAACCGGAAGTCGTTCCGAGCGCGATACCACGCCGTTAGCGTTGGCGGATCGATTTGACTTTTCGATGCTTTCGAGTTCCGTCGACACACGCGTCAGTGGCTCTCATTCGTAAACTCTGAAACAAACTCTGGATAAATAAATATAATTAAATTGATTCGGACACCCCGTAGAAACTTTAGAGTCGGCTTTAAGAGAGAAAGGGTCAAGGTCAACTTTGCGGTGGATTTTTTTAGCAGATCTCAAAAGTTATCTTGTACAGTGATTGTTAACGGCATTTCGGAGGGGGTTAGTCTGGTGCAGGAGTCTGAAACCTTTTGTTGGAAAAGGGCCAGATCGTAAAAATTTTAGGTCCGGTGGGCCATAGAGCAACCATAGAAACTATAGAAAAACATTTTCTACGTTCCAAATATTTTTTAATAGAAACTGATATTTTTACATGTGTTTTTTATTTCACGTAATTTAATTTATCGCGCCGTAGTTTGCCGTCCCCTTGGTCTAGTGCAAAGGGTCGATGACCCCACTTAGAATGACCGGGAGTTGTTGAGAAGAAAATTGAAATGAAACGGAGTGCGAAGAGTGGGTAACATATTGAAAGAAATGATATGGAAGAGGATACGAGAGAGTGAGAAAAAGATGAGACGCCGATGAATTCGGTGATAAAAGGGACGTGGGATGTGATGGATCCAGATTAACACAGTTTCTCCGGTGATGGCCGAGTAATACGATAGACTCTCACTTGGGTTTGTGCGCTCATGTCCTGTATGACGGAAGCTCGGGGAAGAGTGGCATGCTGTTGCTGATGTTGCTTTTGATAGTGATGTTGATGAGGCAACGTGTGAGTTCCCTGGCCCTGTTGGAGAAGCGTGTTGGGATCGTTCGGAGGGCCTTTCATAACGTTCCTGTAACCACGATCGATTGTTACGAGCACCGTAACACTTCGGAACGAAATGCAATCATCTTGTTAAATAAATTTACGGTTGTGCGGTCGGGTGGGGAAAAGGTGGCCATTGTTGGAACGGGCACGGTCGATCGAGAATACACGACTGGCGTTCCTCGGTCTCGCGATTATGAACAGAGTTTATTTACAAGGGGACAACGATCATTGACTGTCGAGGATGAAAGATGCTCGAAAGAACACGGATTGTTATTATTAAGTCACAAGCAATATCCATTTCTTCGTATTTCTCTTTGATGTTACCGAACCGAGTTTCATCGCTTTGTACACTGGTGACTTAATACTACACACAGACCCATCTACATTTATATTTGAAAATGGTATGATCTACTTGGATTTCGATCTACGACTATCAGTGATGTGCTTTGCTGATTGCTGTCTAGGCTAAAGGAGGATGTATTTTGCAATGAATAGAAACGCCGTAATCGTGGCCACCTTTTCGTTGACTTGTACCACTGTGAACCGATCGAGTACATCTCAAGCGACTCCAACCGCGAATAGTCATCTACTCGAACGAATGATCGAGGTGACGAGTGTGATTTCCTTGACTACAATACCTTCTTAGCATCTCGTTCTCAACGTCAACGATAACCTGACCACCCCCGGGGAAATGTGAATGCGGCGGAGGCGGTTGTTTCAGCTCGGTGAAGCCCCGTGGGCCGCACTGTTGATTCAACATCTGTTGCTGCTGAAGACTCTTCACCTCGAGCCGCGTCTTGTCCCGTTGATAATAAACCCCCGCGAAAATGAGAACGTTGAGGATCAGCAAGCTGCATCCGATGGCAATCGTCACGCTTAGAGCTGTCGAGTACGCTGCGTACCTGTTCAAATAATAGCGTTGTCAGTGCAAAATGCGACACAAATCTTCGCTTAGGGGATGCCCCGAAGAACCAGAAAACGCTCGAAAGGGAAGAATAAATAAATCGGAACGGTCTGGTTGGCAAAGTCGATTTAGATCACGGAGAACGATAGAATGAAATACAGGGAGGCGAGAGGAATTAGCAAACACGAAGGTATCGGAGCTGGGAAGCGGTGTCCAGCAGCATAGAAACTCAAATTGAGACGAGCTGTGCTGGTAGCATGCACGTCGCGATGAGAAACTTATTAATTTGAGCTCTAATGGAGAACGCGAAATAGTTTCCGGGGAATCTGGCTCTATTATCATCGTTCCCGACGACTCTAACAAAGTTAGCCGCAATTCAGTCGGGAACGCGGCGATGTTCCGGTCTGGGTAGGAAAGGATTCCAGCCAAGAGGAGACTCGTCGGTTCTCTCGGTAAAACGTCTGTCTTCATTACATCTCTACCAAGGGGATGTTGCTTATTACGCACCCAGCTGCGTCCAAGCTGGCCAGGGTGTCTGTGCTGGCGTTGTGCACGTTTTGTAGGTTCGTGCTCTGTATGTAGCTGGCGCAGGTGGCAGCGCTGTAGTCCGTTGTAGTCGGCGGCTCCGTGGTCACGTTCTTGCGTTTGAACTCCTCGCTGATCCTGCTCAGAGGATCCGGTCTCACCGATCCGTCGTACAGTGTTGGGTCTGAGTGGCCACGGAACAGGTTGTGTCTCGAATCCACGTCCTCCATTCCGGCGCGGTGGAGCTCCGGGACCAGCCGCAGCCATACCGAAAGTTGATGAGCTCTATAATGATTCTTCACCTTCGGACGATTACCTGCAACATTGAGAACAGATTGTTTTCAGAGTACCTTCAATTTTCAGAATAGGGGGTGAAACAATTCGATTTGAAGTTTTCTCATGTTTATTTCTTTTATAGCAAAGTAGCTTGACTAATTTTTTTTGGAGTTCCTTGCACCACCGAGTGACACTTAATAAAAATATATAATGTAATATGACCTGACAGCCTCGGCCAAGTTATGCTACTTATTTCCCCGAGGCTAATCCTTTTAAGACGATGTTAATGCAGGGTAGCGGGATTATAGTACGTGCATGCACCTGGATGCTGTGAAGGGTTGTACGATTACGTTACGGGCTATTGTACTTCAAAATATCGGAACTATTTAATCCCGTTCGTCGATTAATTCTGAACAGAGAACACTAAATTAGTATGAACACCGCGGATAGATTGCACCGGAGGATTCGAAACATTTTCTGTAATGCGCATCAATGCTTCCACGCTTTGTAGCCACTGTACAATCTATATTCGTCGTTTTACTTTTTGCTTTGTATTCTCGATTAAGGAAAGTTTGAAACGAGGACGACCGCTCGTTTCTCATTAAAATAGTTTTAAAATGCGTTTCGTGTCTAACGCCATTAATGGTCGGCAGAACGGGCATTATGATACTTCATAAAGCAAACTTCATTAAAAAAGTTCCGGAATCGTCTTCGGATCTCTCGCGCGTTGTTTGGCTCGGCAGTCCCTCCCCCGCCGAGCCGTTTTCCCTTCGGCCAGCTGTGCATTATCGAGTTATAAAATTCTCGACGTGTAATGAAGAATTTACGATGACGCTACTCTGTTTCATTGCAAACCTGGGAATTATTCGTGCTCCCATTAAAGTGGCTCGAGAAACGAAACGAAACGGTTCTTCCACGGGAAAATTTCAATTCCTGAATAGAGGTGCTCCGCGACGTTTCGTGAAATTTTCATCGCGATAAAAAGATATTTCAAACCGGATGTGTCAGGAACTGAGGAGCCCGGAACGCTTCAAATCGCTTCTTCCGCTTCAATTGAAAGTCGCTGTGTTTCGTTCGAGGAATTTTATTCTGACTCGGATAGCTATTTTTACGTGCCATGCGATTCCAACTTAAATGGTTGCCAATCATTTCTGGCAATCTCGCAGGTTTCCGATTTTCCTCTAGTTTCTAAGAATCTTATGTTTTATGAAAAGATTGCAAATTTTTTAATTGTTAATTTTCAAACCTGATTTCACGATCGCTTTCTTCTCGTTTTTCTAATCAAAATTACACGGTGTACATACATAATTATTAATTTACAGACGCAATGTTAATTTGATTCTCTTGAAAATTTTCTAAATGCAGATCGAAACGTTGAGAAATAATATTGTGCTAATTTGCAAATAGTGTTTGAGTAACAATTTATAACAATTTAGTAAATTTATAAATTATAACTACTCGTTTGTCACACGGGTATTTACGATCGTAAAAAAACAAGACGAATTCGATGATAAAAGATTCACTGACAAAAAGATGTCGCGTAATCCTGCGTTCCTAAAGTTCCATGATCGCGACAGAGGTCTGAAAAAGTGCATCGGGGTGGACTTTGGCATATCAGCCGAGGAAACACGCGGAAACGAAGGGGTTCGATCTCCTCTAATCGAACTGAAAGATTCAAGCGCAGCCAGCCGTCTGGAGCGCGTCTGGAGGAAGTTTCCTTCTCTAGCGATCCGCACGGGCGCACTCTGGCAAATCAAATGTCAGCGACGTGTCTCAGAATGATTCACGAGTCTCGATACAGCGGATTCCTGTCGGAAATCGGTCCGTGCGCCGCTTTACGCCCCGCAGCACGCCGCGCTGTCCCTGTCATTCACGGAAACGTTTCCCGGGCCGAGATTTCACCGTAAACGCCTCTAACATTTTCTCACGCGTACACGATAGAGCCGCCTCGATGATCACAGAATCTTGAGCCGCGTCCTTAAATTTCTGTCGAGTGCGCGTTCTTCGACCATCCCCACGCTATGGCACCATATTCCTGTCTGTCCATCAGTTTCTCATTTTTTTAAACATTTTTACCTCCCCTCGTTTATGCGTCTGATATTCCGATATTATAAGCAAATTAAATTTTTTGCTTTCGCATTTTTCGTTGAATTTTCCTTCCTCTTGATTTCCCAACAATACAACATTATTTTCATAAACTCATTGATCCAGTTACACGATCGTGTACCGGTGTACCGCTGTCTCATTTGCGAGGTGACAAATCCGTCAGCCACTGGCCGCTTTAATTAACAGCCCCCTCTATACTGTATTTTCGGGCAAACATTCAATCTAATTAATGGCGAGCCAATGACATAGGCAATTTACTCTGGACAGCTCTTCTTTGACAATTTCTCTGTTATTAGATAGGCCGACGTCTAATCAAACAAATCACAGGTGAAGTTGTTTGCTTTGGTTAACAGGTTAAAGACACGTTAGTGTTCATTACGCAAATTATTATTCGTCCAAATTGTGAATTTGATTTTTCAAAATCCACAATTAAATTGCCTAGGTGTTTACACGTATCAGATAAACCAATTACGTTTAAGAAAATTTCGTACGTCAACAATGAACGGACTCGTTATACAACCTAATATGTAATTGTCACGCGTGACGTAAGGGTGGATTTATCAGGATTCCTGCCCTGCGTCGGAACAATTACCGGCCAGCCGAATTAAACGCGATACGAGAATCGAGATAATATCCCGGTTTTGTTTGATCGTGATTCGAATTAACTCGAACAGTGGAACACTGTCGAAGCGTTGCATAGGTGTGCGCAAGCGAGCGCGCGATCCTGTAACCGATTCGAATTATAATTTCATGCTTTTAAGCGTCTGTGTCCGAGGAACACCGTTTAAATTTCCCCTGGATATTTACATCCGTCGATTGAAACGCCTTCCTCTGAAAAATTACCGTTATTAATTCGCCTCGGTGTGCGAAAGGAACGCACGCGCGGCTAACGGGAACGCCATTGCCGGAAACCGACATGAAAAATGATATTGCGAGGTTGTCTGACGACGCGTTCCTCCGCGACGTTCGATTTCCCATATCGCGGACACGAAAAAGTCGACCCAGAAATTTCGACGTGGTTCAACGACATTCTGTGGAATATAAATTCTCGAAGGATCCAACTTTTCGACATCGAGGATTATGAAACTTCTGTTAGTCGACGCTGCGAGATCACTTCGCGCCTTTGCCAGAACATTCTCGGTGGTTCAGAACGGAATTAACGAATAAAAACCGTATAAAAATAAATAAAAACATTTTTTTTAATACCACACCTTTTTAAGACGGAGTAAACAGTATAAAATAATTTTTCCTAGCCCAGTTAATCCTGAAAACTTGTGATTGTCAATTTGTAGAAGCTATGAAAGTACTTGTTAGATTTAAAACGGAAAACGTGGTATTTTAAAAAATTTATTTTTATTTAAATGATTACTTTCTGCTTTTTAACATTTAAATAGTTTTTATCCTCTAAACACACAGTTTTAAAAAATTTCTTTTAACATTCAAGTCTCTAACACAACAAGTAGGTAGTTTAAAACCAATTGCAAGATTTGTACCGAACAGACAAACAAGTTAGCGATCAAATAAAAACGTTGCAATAAGGCAGTGCTTTGCAAACCGTGCGCCGCGAAATAATTAAAATTATGTAAAAAATGAGTGAAAAATGAAATAATATTCTCACTATAAATCATTAAAATAATTAGTACTAAAATATAACAGATGCGCCGCGAGTAAAAAAAGTTTGGGAAGCACTGAAATAAGGACTTTGAAGGAGCTTCGGAACAGGTAAAAGCACCGTATCATTCATGAAAAAGGAATTCCAGAAAAGATAATTCGTATAAAAGTAACAGGAAGAAATTTCGCATGTTCGATCTTCGAGCTCGTGAAACCTCGATAGATCTCGTATGCTCGATCACGTGACCGCCCATACGTGAGAACCACGTGTTCAACGATGCAGACGCGACCACGAATATTCTGACACCGCATACATCAATATTTAAGTGCGGTTCGCGCATTCGATTTGCAATAAATCGTATTAAATTTAACCCGCGCGACGAAACCGAAGATTTCCGGGCGAAGCGACTTGCCGCCTTGCTGCTTCGATTCTCAAACGTTTTCGACCGTCCGCGACGAGGGATGAATATTGAACTGTTATGAATCCGCGGATGGATCACAGAAAGCACGGAAAACCGATAGTCCGACAGGTTCGATCGTCGTATTTAGTCGGACAAGTGAGATCGTGCTTGGTTTTATCAAGGAAGTGGAATGTGTTCAGACTCCGACATGTAGTACTATATCTGATATACCAGACAAGTAGAACGATGTCAACGTGTAGCCAGACAAATAGAACCATGTCATCATGTAACCAGATAAGTAGAATTAACCAGTGTGTGGCCAGACACAAGTAAAATGATCATTACCGTACCAAACATTTTTGTATAACGACAAGTCTCTCATGAGGCTTATTAAAAGAATGATAATTATACAGAAAAGGTTTACGTACTCCGATTTTGATGAAGTTTTAATATTTTACAGATTTCAACATTTTGAACAACTTTTTTATTTTCCAATATAGGGAGGTCGTTTTTATTTTACGTTGTTGCGGAGCGTGCAGAAATACAAAAAATTCAATACAGTATTCGCGATAGTTTTTTGCAAATATCTCAAAAACTAAAAGCGAACCCCCTATATTGGAACAGGAAAAAGTTGTTCAGAATGTGTTGCTGCGCAACATATTAAAATTTCATCAAAATCGGAGTACGCAGACCTTTTCTATATAATTACCAAAAAATGTGTACTTAATACCACACCGTTGTGAACAAGAATTTACTGTCAGACGAAATTAATTAGAAAGGCAAATTCATGACATGCGCATCTGCACAACGAACAGTACATTCCTGTATACACTGTCAAACATAAATATTGGAAAAATTTGAAATAAAAATATATTTTTGGAGTCTCGACATCATAAAATACATTCTGACGTGTTCTCGTTTCATCTGGTTTCTATAAAAATATGCATTCGCACAACCATTTTTTATCTACTGTATAACATAGGACCATTTTTACCAAGTTTTTTTTATTATAAAAGCAACAAGTCTGTGGAGGAAGTGTAACATTGAATCACATTGTGCGAGAAAATGTTGAAGCAAGTGTTAAGAGAGGGAGGGCTCATGAATCATGGTAGTATCTGGTGGACAGTGGATCACTGCCAGGCGATGTCTTCTCATGAATCATTCTCGCCGGTGGGAGGTAGTCAGTGAACCGTGGCGAGTCAGTCGTGGGTACGTACTTTGGTGCGCGATCAATTCGCTGTCCTTTCAAATCGCACGATACTCGCAGACACACGCGCACATGGGCCAAGTGTGAAAGGCTGTAAAATGCCCGGCCAAAAATGGATTTTATCGGTCATCTGGCGTGCACAGGTCGCGGGAATCAACCGAAAGAGCCCCGGCTGGTCGTTATCACTTGGGAACAGCGGACTGTATCGGCCGATAAACGGGGAAAGGAGCGTCGTCGCAGAGTGGCCTCGTAAAACGCGTCGAAAATTCACGGATCCATGAAGCTTAGCTTTCAACGGGAACCCGTGTATCGCGTTCTGCCGGTGATCGACAGCGTAAGAGGATTAATTTTCGATAGGATTCGATTCTTTGCTACTCCGAAGGGCCTTCGGCTCTGATCTTCGCTGCAATTCACAAAGGTATTTCGGAGGCCGGGAAAATTTATGGGCTCCCGTAACGAGTCCGTTCGCGTTTAACGTCGTGTTTGCTTGTCGCACCAAATCTGACAGATTTTCTTTTGTTATATACAGATTTATATACAGAGCGTACCAAAATGTTTCTTCCATTTTGGACCTCGAATGATCTGTATCGAATTTTTACTGAAATCTTCTTCGACAATGAAGAATCATCGTCGGATCGATCAGGGATAACCGTGCGCTGTCAAACAAACAGAACAAATACCGAGCTACGTGGACGAGACTAGGGAATAACCTATACTGAATTGCAGCACATTTTCAGGATCATCTTTCCCCGAGTTTCACATTCCGTTCAACTCTCCCCTTTTCCCGACCCTCGCGACCAGTCGAAGTTTGATCCGGCGGAGTTCTTTCTCGTGTATTAGATTGTCTCAGAGAGGACATGTTTCACGGTCCGCGACACATTTTGCGCGTCGCGTTCCCTGACGTTCTCAAGATTTAACTGAGATTCCCCGATCTTTCGCGGCCTCTAAGGAGAAAATTCTTTCCGATACGTGGGAACAAATAACCGCTCGGATTGGAAATTGTACGTTATACCGTGTCACGAGAGAGCCTGTGAAATAAAAATCTCTCTTAGCGAAAAGGAGACCCGGAAGTTCAGCTAACTGTAAAAGCCACCTTCAAAATAATGATTTTCAAACTATATCCTGCATAAATTTCATTAAAATCGTTACACTCGGGTAATGTCCCTATAATCCCTTAACTCCCATAAGAAATTAAACTCGTTCCGGCAGCTCTGTGCTTTCAGGATTAAACGAAGAGAGCTAAGGGTGGTACCTATTCATGAACGTCATTCGATAGCTCTGCGTCAAAGACGATGGCGCTTGGTTCGCGTCGCAAAGGTCTAAGGACACCGTGTGTTTCAGCAGGGAAACATTTTCGCGTAGCCGAGGAGTAGAGGAAATATTTTAGATGATAAAGTTGCCCGGGACAGTAGCTATACATATCTATACATCTATATACTACAGGTGCTGGTTCGCACATACACACACGTGCGCGTACAGGTCGAAGCTAACGACTTATTCTTTTAAGACGGGCTAAAACTTCCAGAGAACGTATTTCCTGAGCAGACGCCATATTCTCTTGACTTTTCGAGAGCCTTGCCCGGGAATAACCGGGCTGCACGGTCGCGACCCTCTCGCGAATAAAACAAGAAAACCCATCGCAGTAGATAAGTCGTGGCATAAATGCCAACACATGTCTCATGGTATTTTCTTCTGCTTCTGTCGCGATGCGCTTCATCTCTCCTCGTTCTTTTTCCCTTCTTCAACTCCTCTAGCCTCCCCACCCCTCTTCTCCGAAGCGCAACGTTCACTCTTTCCACGGAGCTTTCATCCGTATTTCACGTGCCAGCTTCCCCGGGTGGTTTCTATCCCGAAAACCTCCGACCCCGTCTCCTCCATCCTCTTTCTTCTTCTACACCCCTTTTCACCTCCATCCTCTCGTGCCCTCTTGCTTTTTCCGCGACCGATAGTCTTTCGATCCGGGCGTACTCGCTCGGAGAGCGAGCGAGAGAGAGAGAGAGAGTCTGCTTGATATTCAGACTCTCTTCCCGTTCTCCCGATTGGGAAGGAGAGGAGAAAACTGGCCAGGCAATGGGGCTCCTTCGAGCGGCACACGACCACCTCCCCATGTACAATAAACCCCTCTTTCAGCGGCCGGCCCGGATTGTGAGAGTAAAAGCCCACTCCATCCCCCATCTCTCCTTTGCCCCCGCTGCGGATGAACAGTACATACGCGTACGCCATCCCCTAAGACCTGAATTCTTCCTCATCCTTTGTTCCCGCAAATTCTACCTTCCGAGCTTTGAATGATGCACCCTCGCGAGCATCCTCTCTTCCTCTGATCTCCCCGGATACCGGCCGATGCACGAAGAAAGCTGGCATAATATATTTTGACTTGATACGGCCCAGCGAACGCGACCACTCGCAGTGATAAGCCACTCGCGTCTCTCTTTTGCTTGTCTGGTCTGAATACTGTTCCAGAGTGGCACCATTGTTTCGTTTGAGAATTGGAAGTTTCCCCTCTTCGGCTTTTCAAGGTGTCTGCTCGATACCGCTTAGTGTTAGAACTAGAGAAGTTACATCGTATTCCAGTGCTGGGCCTCTGAAACCCTTGCTTCCCCCTCCAACCTCTCTTCCACGTGTCTTCGTTGCCCCACCTTAAGTGGGACCCATGCACTCTCGGTCCTTTTTTAAGGGCGGTAGGAAAATGCCCTTACTCATGCTCCCCACAGATGGAAGTTGGGTGTAGTGTGGGACTAGGCTTCTCTAAAATAACAGTTGGGGAAACGGGAAACTTCAATCCCTACCTATACCCACTAAAATCCTACCGCCCTAGGGTTAAAAACCCTTCTACCTCTTCTGTTTATCCGGGAAAGAGTAGTACAGGGACCCACGTAATTCCACGCAAGTTCTTATCAGGAAATGCACTCTCGTGGGTACCCTCATCTGCAACACGGTGAAGGACGGTCCCGAGCCATTTCTTATATTAAATGAAAACTGCATAATCGTAAGATAGGAGCAGAAATGGTAATAGGGTATAGGAACCAAAAGATTTGGATTGTTCTTGAGAAGTTGCATTAATTTAGAAATTTGTATTAATTATTGTGTATCAGTGAAATAGAGTACGTTTACTCTATTTTCTACGGGAGCTAGCACGAGCAGACATTCAGGACGTATGCACCTGCTACAATGGAAACCAGGGCAAAGAAGATCCGAGGATGGTTTCAACTGGCACGGATCGTAAAAGATTCCGACAGAAGTTCGCGTATCAATATGAAAATCCGCTTCCCGGATCACGGCGGCTTTGCGCGACACTCCATAATGCCCGGTCGTGTTTCCATCTTCTCTTATCCGGGGAGGGGGTTGGATAAGAAACAAATGTCCTATCTCGACCGGTTGGTATCTGGATCCAGAAGTTCCCGCGGTTTGACGGCTCGTCCGGATGGGCCAGCTTGCTGTCAGTCCGCGTTCCAGACATAATATTCACGGCGAGTCTCGTTTAATTAACGAAGTAAAGTCGAAGGTTCTCCGAAGGCACGGCTCGGGTCGAGTTTAATAAAGCCGCATGAATTAAACGGGAGAATTCTACCGTTTGGCGAATTAAAAATTCATCGGGTATTGTAACAGATGTTACGAATTGAGCGGACAATCGCGGCCGACGGACAGGGATCGGTCCGTGGCATTTTAATTACCGGCTTTGAATAGAGCAGAATGTACCGTTAGAAGTGGATTAGGGTGCCACGAATTTATTTCATTTAAAAAAGAAAACGGAGCTGACATGCCCTCGACACCTTTACATATAAAAATATCAGTAACATTACATTACGAGCTCCTCCCATACCAAGTAGGTTACGAATGATCCACATTTGTATATCCAAAGAAATAAATTTGATGCACCTTACAATTTCAGTAATTGTAAATTAAAAATATTGGACATTATTTGACGTTATTGGATCGAGTGCAAAAGGACTGGAGAATTTAAAGACATTGCGAAGAGTGTAAGTATCAATTAATACTACCAAAGAAGGCAGGATATCCCGGCATTGGGTTGAGGACATGGAAAGATGGGGTGGGAAATAACAGAGGGAGGAGAGCGCGAAGTGCATGAAAGTCGAGAACGACTCGTTCGAAGTCGGTCGTCGCGACGCCGCGACGATAAGCCCTCGGAGCACCGTTGGACAAAGAGCTGGGATTCATAAAGAGGGCATCTTAAAAGACTCGCGGCCGTTCCAGTTTTTGTTGCTCTTTCCCCTTTATGCGAGCCGGTGTGGAAGTGTATCCCATGAAATTTAACGCAGCAATTATCAGTGGGCGTGGTAGGGTGGTAGGTGTGTAAAGGGCTTAAACCAGTTATGACGAAACACAACGATAAAAGAGGAGGGATGGAATGTCGCGGTGGGGTCAGGGGAAGGACGCCAGAAACGCATCCAGAGGACAAAAGAGGAGCACGGTTCGCGAGCCGACGCTCGTTTGCCCTCGCGTAACCGCTTTCACGGATTTCGGCAGCGATTCCACGGCTCCCTGCCTCTATGGTTTCACAGTTTCCGGTTAACAGCGACAACTCCAGCAATAATTCCGCGGGAAGTCGTACCGGTCGCCGGAGCATCGCCTATTCGCTGACGACGGCTCGCGAGAACAAAGCTTGTATCAATTTCCACGAACCCTCCCCCCGAGCTTTGTGTCGCGTCCACGCTCAAGGTAGCAGCGAATTTAATTGTTCGACCCGAGTAAAATGGAAAATAGCATACACTCTTTGCTATCTACTTTGCATTTACCCCCGGGGATAATCCGGTGGATATTCCGGAAGATAATATGCTGGATTTATGGAGAAATATTTAGAGGAGAATTAAAAGTTATTAAAGGATCGCGAATACGCGAGTGTACACCAGCAGTCAAGAAGATGGCTGGAAAAGAAGTCTCTTGCAAGGAGTACTACGCATTGTGTACTCTTCTAAACATTGGAACTATTTTCCTTCTCCTGTGCCGTCGCAGGAGACTCCTTTCAGCTCCCAATAATACCTACTGTTCGTCCACATGATGGCTTAACAAAGAATACGGCCTTAGCATCGCGCACACTGAAGCTATTGGCGAAGACGATGACGAGGAAACGATACGGGAATATTTCGAATAGAATAGCATCCTCAAAATCAAGGACACTGCTCCAAAAAGCCTCCGAACACTATGGAAATTATTGTAAATCGACTTGATTTTTAACGTCAGCAGGCTAAAAAGTATCTATAATGTACCTCGGGTTATAACGATCGATTATTAAAAGAGAAATTATGCGAGGGTGATTTTCAGGATAAGATTGAACTTTAAATCGAATGCTCCGAAAAGCATCATCGAATCACGACGAAGTTCTCCGGTTCAATTAATCAGCAGCGATCGCCGGGAAGATTTCGAGACGAGTGTTCGGAACAATAACAATTTCAGAATCTCGCCGCCATTAAATAGCTCGGAGCCGTTGGACTAGTTTCCAGTGGAACGATGGCAAATTGTAATATTCATAAGATTGCGCCTTCTAAGAGGACAGCAGCGTAGAACTATTACGCGCGCGTGTCTGTGTGCAGTAAATGACAATGACGCCGGGGACTTTCAGACCTGGGTGCCATTAGGAAAAAGTGTTTCGGAGCTTGGACGAGGTCGAAAATAAAAGGAGCAGGAGAAAAGGCATTGTGAAGGGGGACGAGCTCGGGGAACGTACAAGCTTCCTTCATTCTTGGAATTTTTAGCGGTCACGGTTTTAAGAAGAAAAAGAGAAATAATCGAAATTTTTCCCGGCTGGCTAGTTGAAATTTCTTCCGTCCACTTCAGCTTGCAAGCTTGCTCCACATTCTTTTTACTCGCCCATCCACCTCGGAAAAACAGGTGATGAATGCAACTTTCGGATTTAATTTTCACGCGAGTTCGAAGCGCTCAAACGATTACTGCGAAACCCAGAGAAAATGGAATGAAGTTTCGTATTTATGCCGAGAGAAGAATACACGCTCGGCTGCGTCTTTTATCCGCGAAATTCAATGTTTCCGTACTTTCAAACCCGAGAACTGTAAACTAGACCAAACACACTTTACGATAACTGTCTTCCCAAGGGAGTATCTTATAATAACTACTTTCCCCTCGTAGCCTTACTTTCCATCACCCGTTCCGATTCTCGTATTCGAGAACTTCCAAGTTAACTTCACTAATTATAACTTTACTTGAGACTTCGGAAGTATCTTCGGCATATGTAGTATCCTCGCCTGAACCAGGTCGACATTCACAAAATCTGATTTTATGTAAAGCGTGGATGTATATTTTTTGAAACGCTGCTGGACGTTTTGTTGGAGAACATATTTAAATATTTGATCACCGTCGTTAGCAAGCGTCGCAAGAAACTAGTTTGAAAGTCCTCGAACCAAAGCCTCGTTTGACTTATTGGATCGATGCATAAAACCTGTTGCTTATATTTCGGACAGAGTTTGATCATCAAAGTTGAAGATCCAGAGGCTCGGATTGAAGAAACTACTCTTGAAAGTATTGAACAGAATAATACGGCACTGCATATTCAGCAGAAACGCGTATCTGCTGAAATGAATTGGCGTCCAGTGGCAAACTAATTTTTCTATAACGTTGAAATGACCAATGAACGTTCCGGGAGCCCGAACGAGTCCGAAGGAAAGCAATTTCTCCTTGGACGGAATTCTTGCCGGCGAGCGTATCGAATAACGAGAGCTTTCTCGTGGTGCAACGGTTGGCCAAGCAAGGGGAGAACAAAAGGAGGATAACGCCGGGTCCGCTTATTTACTCTCGTCCTTTCCCGCTGCCCGTCTATTAAACGACGTTTCCTGCGGGACAACCGATCCTGGTGGCCCGCAACACCGTCGCGTACTCGGCTGTTCACATTCGCGGTAATTGTCGGGGTGGTCCCAGGGTCACGGGGCTGGTTCCAATCTCTCGCCACTGGGGCCAGAGACTTCGCAATCTTGCACGATCCTTCTCTCTATTTCTCTTTTCATTCGCCTTGTTTCGTTCGGATGCTTTGTCGCCCCGGATTTATACCGGTGGCATACAGACAGGATCCTTTCGCTTTTGTTACGTATAAATCTACCCGGGCAAGATCACGGGGATCGGGTTGTTCCCTCCGCACCCGCTTGATTTATGCGTCCCCGGGAACGTGATCGTCTAGGTCCAACCCCACTACTCGCAGATTTGATTTGCGTTTCCGTGCCAATTCGCTCGCTGGGACGGGGCCGGGATAAGCTCGCCCACCGATGGGAATTCTGATGTCAGTGTTGCGAGCGCGGAACGACTTCCACTGGCGAATCCGACGGTTCCGGGAAAGATCCAGGAAGGAACGACCAAGGGTAATGGTACCCTCGAGGATCACCAGGATTGCGTCCCTCGGCGGTTTCGACAGCGAGCCTTTCTTATGGGTCACTGTTACGCATACGAAATCATCCATTTAGCAACGATTCCACCCGTAATCGCCATGTTTTAATTGATTCCCTGCTGGCGCTCACCGAGGGAGACTCGTCACCCCGGCTGCGAGCTTCCCCACACTTCCCTCAGAGACCGATAACTATACTCCCTTCAATTTTCTCGGTCTCATCATTCTAATCAGTTTAGTCAAATCTCAATACAGAACGAGATCTCTCGGGCATCCCAACGTTTAATGATGGTCGATAACGCGAATTGAGATCAGACTTCTTTGGAAATAAGAAGCTCGTCGGGGATCAAGAGGACATCCGGTATCCGGCGTACAATGGACCATTAGACTCGATCTACGGTTCCTATGTTCAATTTTGAGCGCGGGCCAGAAGAAGAATTCGCGACTGCAGAGGAGATCCGGCTAAAATCCCGTCGACAGTCTCGGGGCCGCTAATTCGTGGTTTTTGGGGCGAACTCGACTCGCTACTTCCCTAATTGGAAGCCCCCTTTCCCAAGTTTACCGAGGAAGTCGCGTGGTCCCGTGGCTAGAAATCTTCCCGTTGACCCATTGCACCAGTTCACGTTCTCGAGGAGAAGCAGAGTCACACGGCCAAGAGGGGTCGGGATGGGGGCGACGAAGAAGACGAAGGAACAAAGAGAGGCTACCCTTTCTCCGGCAATTTAATCATTTTACAAGCGGTTCCGATGCTGAGGGATTAAAATGTAGTTCACCGAGCTCGGCTCGGTAATCTCGAAAAATTCAACGTCGAATCGTGTCTTAGCACATTGGTTGATGTCCGAGTACGTACCAATATGGCGACGCCCATAGGGATATAGTCTGAATCATGGACATCGCTGTTCTCGGAAGAATTGTCAACCTCCAAAATAGTTACCGGTCTCGGAAGCAAGACATCGTTCTTATCGGCACTTTTTTCAAAGGGATTGAAACGACCTTGGGAGCGTGTGTGCGAGTGTTGGGAGGGAGGAGGTCGTAACAGGTCGCATGAAGCAGAGGGTCGGCGCGGTTGATCGTGAAATAATCATCGCCGGCGGGCCCGGGTTATGTCTGTCGGCGATACCGTCACTTCCCGGTGAAACTCCGGCGGACAAATGAGAAATAGAGGGGTGGCGGGGTTAGGTTCGAGGGAGGAAGCAGTGAGAAACTGCGAGGAAGATAGGGGTGGTTCTAGGGGGTTACCGTCTCAGATAGCGGAAGATAAGTCGTGTAGGGGACGACGAAGGGACTCGTGGGGGTGGAGGGCTCGGGGAAAGGGGCAGGAAGCGAGGAGAAGAACGATAGCGACGGCTGGAGAGGCTAAAGGGGGCTTGAAGGGTGCCAAAGATGGCTGGCTGAGTGGCGATGGCTGCCTGTACGATGCGAGGCTGGGTGGAGAGCCTGGCTAGAAGGATCTCGGGACAAATTTCGCGGGAGGGTAGCGAAGAGAAAGGAAGGCGAGGATGGAGAACAGTCACGAAAGAATTTCTTATTAGATTGGAAATTGAAATAAACCCTCGACAGGCACTCGGGCTCTCGACTACAATGACGATTCGCAGCTCGCACGATTGCGCCCGGAAGACTGGGATCGATCCTCTTAATCGTGGAACGAGCGCCATTCGATCCTCCCTCTCCACCCTCCAGTAATTGCATACCGAACCTACTCGGAGTCCAGGATTTTTCTTTCCTGTTTTGTCGCCGAATATTTCCGAGCAGTTTCATTTGAATTCGAAGACCCCTAACGCAACGAGGCATCGTTCACGACACTTAGTACACTATCAGTGGAAGAAACGATTCGCCCTTGACTACATATATCAAGGTTATCGAATAGGTGGGATAATTGAAATTTTGCAGGAAGATTTTAATGAATTGATCGTTGCAGCGAACACTCGTGACACAATAATAAATAACCGCGACTATAACGAGCCCCGTCGATTTTCTGAATGAGACCGAACGAACTTGTCGCGTCGACAGCCTCGCGGTAGCCGAGCGTTATAAAATCGCGAATTCCGGTAACGTTCGGTCCGAATGATCATCTAATAAACTGGCGGTCCTCGACCGACAAGCATTTTCCAAATATTCACGCGTCCACTGGCTCGAGGCTAATTAATCATTGACCGTGTTTGCAATCAGGGGCCAGCCGCGTACAATCGAGCCATAAATTCCGTCCGAGTGGGGGACGAGAAACGAGCGGGTGAAAGGGTGGCAGGGTGTGTGGACCAGAGTGGAGAGGGTCGAGAATTTTACGAGTGACCAGGTGAGAAAGATATGAATATTTCATGGCTCCCTTGGACACTGGGTCACCTGATAACGGGTTACACGCGATAAATCATTTTTCGATCTAAATGTAAATACTGGCCGGGGATCGCGCTTCGATGTTAATCGCGGTCTCTCTATCCCTTTCGCGCTCTCGTCTCTCTTCGTGTTCTCTTTTGTTCGCGGTGATCGTGGTCTCGTGTGTCCAGGCGAAAAGCCAGCGTACAAGACTTCCGGGAGAAAACTCTGCGAAGGTATCCGGGGTTTGGACGTGCTGCTGCAACGTGGACGGTTCGCAAGAAGCCATTGCTATCGACGGATCATTCCTTCTCCGCCTTTGTTTCGACGGCTTCGCTATCTTCGGTCGACACGTCCGTTCCCACGGGAACAGAAACCACGGAGCTGCTTCTTTGTGTCGCGGAACGAAGTAAATTGTTGAACCGTCCACACCGTCAGCTGGACACCGTCGAGGAACCCCGCGGATAGGTATCGATCCTAGTCGCTTCAACATTTCACGGGAATCGATCCGCTCCTTTCATGGTCCACGACCTTCTTTCACCAGCTCGAGAATCGAAGGGATTATTGTCTTCCATAATATGTTTAATAGCTTCAAAGTAATGTAACACTATCTTTAAATCGCTTCAAGTACGTTGAAGGTCAACTGCTGTATTTAAGAGTGCATAGAGAAATGTATCATTCCATTTAAAATACGGAGTTGCCACCCCCTACATCGAGTAAGTTTTGGTTGAGATATTTGTGTCTATCGGGAATAGCAACCGAGTTGTTCGGGTGGTATGTTTCAGAAAAAAGAATTTTCAATTACATTTGTTATAATGAATTCCTTCAACATTCTCTTAAATACTATTCTTAGCCTATTTCTTAAATGCCCACACAGGCAACATAACATATCATTTAAAATCTTAAAAACAAATATACTCAAATTACAATACAGCCTCTGTCTTATAGCCATAAATTGCAATGCTTGCAGCATATTTTCAACTTTGGTTTGTCTGTCATATTGGCAATGCCTCGCCCTGTAGAAGAGATAAATATAGAGATAGAGATGATAAAAGAGAGGAAAGAGAGGGAGAAGAGATAAGATTTGTATGTGTGTGAGAGAGATGAGAGAGGTAGGAAGAACGGGCCGAGTCGCAGAGGATTGTGGAGGGATCCCGTTTACGTAGGAAATGGGTTTCCTCGTCGATGACACACATGGTGATCGGTGTATCGATCTCGGCATTGTTCACCAGCTAAGAAGATCGAAGACGAGAACGTTTCCTGTCTCGCAGTAAAACGGGTTCGTTTAGAGATCTCGCGGAGGAAAATTGATCTCTGCTTCGAACCATGCTACCGGTTTACAGTGACTATTCGTAATAACCTTGCTTGGGAAATATAATTCGTATTTAAAACAACAGTTTCTATTCTACAACTGTTAACCTAAAAAATTACAGTTATAGAATAAGAACTGCATCATTGTTATACCATTATTAATATCATCTCAGTCGACAGTAATCCAACAGTTTAGAATAATAATCGTGCATCCAATTTTGAAATAATAAGCTCATGGATAAAGTTAGAGCGCGCAAACACTTTTCCGTCGCGAAACTGACACGATTTTTTCAGCAAGTCATAATAGCGTTATATTTCCGCGATAGCTTTTATTACCGGAGCGGGAATGCATAAATAAAGTTTGTAGACGAAAAGCTACAAAAATTCTGTGTGTACTGCGAGCATAATTCAATTTCTGTCCGAACAGTCGCGGCTTTCGGGCCCGTAACGCTCCATTGGAATTTTCAATAATCCTAGTAGAGGCTACGAACGAGTTTTCGAGCGTGTATCACCTATAAAACGAAATTATGAATTATTTAACCGTCGGCCGAATTTCGTTGCACCGTGCACCCACTCCTTAAAAAAGCATCCCTCCGATTCTGATGAAATTTAAATATGTGACACAGCTCGAAATTCTCGACAACTTTTTCCAGGAGAACGTCAATATATTTTTTCGGAAGTTTTACGTGCAGTTTCATCGCAATCAGCCATGAAAAAGCTACAAGCACTCGAGAATATAACTTCGTTCAGTAAATCTAAAAAGCGTATAAAGTTTCAGGCCATTAATTTAATCATTTTTTTTTTTGAGTAAAAAATAAGAAACATTCGATATTGTCTTTTCCCTTAAGTTTTGCGAATTAACGTAACTACGTCGATTTTGACCGAGTGCAGTCAACGTTTCTACTCTCGATCCCTCGTCAGATTCGGTAAACCCCGCGGCAAAGGAGAAGCAACAGCGAGGGGGGAGAGGAATTGATGGGAGGTCGGTTAGATAGCGTAGAGATTGATAAATTGCCGATAGAGGCCAGACAAATTTTAAGAGAGTTAAGGTATCAGTCCAGATTATGAGCTCCGGATTAGCTGGGCTAGAGAACGTTCCCATGGATGAGAAGAAAACGCATTGGCCTGAAGCATATCCTTTGAAGAATATCTTCTTATGCTTGTCTTGCTTATTTTTTATCCGATCTTTGGATAACAGATTATTTTAATAGCGAGAAGCAAACTACAGCTACGAACATTATTTGTTAACTTTCGTTTACAAAAGCGAACAGCATCGTTCTCTCCTTAGTTTCGGTCATCGTTCGAGATTGATATCGTTTATAAATCAGAAACAATTACGGCATGGTAAACGTGTCGGAGACGAACTGCTGACTGGTGCAATCACGTGAAATATGATTTCATCAAATGGCAGGAAGCTCCGACAACGCCGAAATTCCAGCGAGAAACTGATATACGATCCGAATCCTCGCACAGGGATTAAAGCACGAATTAAAGTGAACGAGGGAGGGGAGCTTAACAGAGGGGCAAACGCGATCTAAACGAGCTGCTCGCAGGCCAAGCGGCAAAGATCGAAAGTGCTGGGATCTGTAATCCCTACTAATTCAATACGAGTTTGAATCAGCACAGTCGCTCCTAGAATCGCTGGTCTTGATGACTCCTACCCCTCCTCTCCTGTGCTTGTTTTCTCATTTCGAGCGCTCGGAGTCATCCTAATTTGACTCGTCGTGCGCGACATCTTTGCTTGGTGCTCTCACGAACTTTCTGCGCTTCTCTCTCTCTCTCTGTGTTACTCTCTCCTTGATTATTTTATCGACGTCAGCCGACCTCGTCGACCGAGTGACGATTCTCGAGCTCGAGGGGGTGGCACCGTCTCCTGGAAACGGATATGAAGACGGAATTCGAATAACATGTTTACGCTCCGCTCCTCTTTGCTGCTAATGGCCTCTGACGAACTCACGCGCAAACGACGACGGGAAATAAATCCCGCCGGAGTCTCAAGGCCCGGAAGGACCCGGTTGTCCATTAACCTTGCGAACCTCTCCACGATCGCCGAGGAAAGAAACGGAAACGCGCTCGAAACTTTATTTACAGGCTCGTCGAGGTAACTCCGAGAACCTCATCGGATAAGGGAAACCAGTTCCAGCGAAATGTCGATACATTTTTTTTTCGCCATTTTGCACGTTCAGTTTTGTCGAAAAAGTTTGAATCTATATAAATAATGGCTAATTTTTTTTCAACGTTTGTAATAGTCCGAATAAGGGAAAAAGAAATTGAAAAAGTTGTCTGGAAAAATGGAAAATTCGGGAGAAACTAAAAGTGCTTTTTGAACTATATTTCAATAGAACAAAAAAAAATGAACGTCGCAGCTTTCAATTAATATTTCAATAGGAATTTACCAACAACCGCCAGTTAGTTTATTTCTATTCCAAAATTTGGACAGGGCAACGTCTATAAAAGTATAGTAAGAATGTTTAAAAAGCTATTCCTTGTTAAGGGTTGCGCGAATACTTATGTTCAGCACGTTGCATAAAATCTTTCGGAATAATGGAGTCCAGTAAACGAAGCAGACGTTCGAGTAAAGTCTGTGGACCAACTCGATAATGGCCGATGAACTTCCGTATGGCGGTATAAAGCCACGTATGAGTTAAGTAACCAACATCTCGTAAAAACGTTTCCATCGGAAAACACTTTGCGACCAGATGCTGCGAAAAACTTCTCGACGAAGTTGACTAGCGACGCTGATGATCGCCCCGGTGTCTGCATCTCAAATTATTCCATTAAATCCATGGAGCCCATTAAAGCTGGAAAATTCATCGACCGTTCGCTTCGAGCGGGAATATTAATCTCCAAGTGGAATAAGCGTATAATTCTAAGCTTTCGACGGTATAATCCAAAGTAAACATTTCCCCCCATGTTCCGTCGCGTAGGAACAGGACACGCGGTTCTTTCCAACAATATTTGTGGTGCGTTCGTGACTAGGAATCTTCCTCGAAGTTTCGGTCAATTAGGGTCTTCCGATGACCATTCTAGACATTGCCAGATGTCTATTTTTCTGTTTATATTATTTTATATTAAGTTTATATAAAGTTTACACATATTTACATATATAAAATTTATATTAAGTCTATATTACAACCTTGAGTCCCGCGAAAAACATGACAAAACACCCCATCCTACAGAAAATTATTAATTTAGAGTAGGCTTGGAAGTTTGGGAATGCAGTTTGATATACAGAGTGTTCTAAGTCTTCGAAGTAGAACAAGATATATCTACTGTTTCTGGCATTGAGAGGGGTGGAAATCAGCCCCTGAAAAATTTCAATACTTTCTTGAAATATCTAGTGAACAAAAAATGATATTGAGAAATATTATTGTGTCTACCAAACCGCATGAAAATTCTTTTTCAAATGCATTTTGATTCGATTTCTCAAAAAAATGGATAAAGATCGTACTGGTGGTTCAGCGTGCCACGTCTAGATGAAGACGTTCCCAGATGAAACGGACCATCCTCCCTATCGCTTCGAGCGAAATCGAACGGCTGAAATATCGACTCTGGTCGAGCGCGTCTCCCGAATTAATTTCCATCGACCTGGTTTCGGTTTTTCGAGAGTGTGTGTGAGAGAGAGAGGGAAGTCGATGGCCACGAAACAATCTGCTAATTGATTATTCGATGGATTTCGCGAGTATGCAAATTCGAAGGTTGACGGCGCGAACGATGACGTCGAAATGATTTCGCGAACGCTTTTCAGACGGTGACGGAATAATCGCAGCGTCAACGATCAGAATCCACGTGCTGTGTGTCGAGCACCGATCGAGAACGGATTAAAGGCTTGACCCGTTTCCGAAGATCAAGGTTTGCACGCGCGAAACGCGCAGTCAAAGGGTAAAACGCGTGAGGATGTTTCAGAGGGTAGGCAAGGGAGAATTTCTGTAAATCTGCGCGCAAGCGACGCTCGCGTCGGGCGTGTTTCCACGAGCAATTATCCCCTAAGAACGACGGGCTAAGCTATGAGTTATGTGCAACTAGAACCGCATTTCCGGGATGGAAATCCTGGATTCGGGTTGCTAGATTGCGCGCCCGGCTCGTTAGATTCGACAGTAATTACTCCACCCCTGGCGTCGCGGTACTCCCCGTCCTTTTCCGATAATTTCGGGATCGCAATATGTCGAGAAAAATTCTGAGCCCCTTTGCATTTAATCACGTTAATCGGCCACACCGTCTTTCATATTTGAAAAATCCATTTTCTCGATTTTCTTCGGGATTCGTAATGTTTGCAGATATTTTCATTCGAATATTGCCGATTTATTATTTTAATCCAACTGCTCCACGCCAATCGTCCAGGCACAACAAACACCATCTGTCTCGCGATAGTTTTTTTATTTGTTCGTAACTCGGAATTGCAAACCTAATCTACATAAAACAACATAAACATACGGTGTTGAAATTCTTGTTTATGTTGCGATAAAAAAGTAGCCGGTAGGAATTAATGTGGTCGAGCGAGGGAATATTTTCGTGCTGGTGGTTAGCATTTTTTGCGGAGTTTTTCATGCTAATTGTGGGGGATAGTATATACAGGAATTGTAATGTGGTTTGAACGTGGTGCATGGAACATTGAAATATCAATGCAGAAATGCAACGATATCTTTACTGTCTTTAAATCCTTTTATTGTTTCGAATTTATCATTTTTCTCGTAAAGCATCAAATCCGCACTCCACTGATGAGTCCCCTACCAGATGTAGGACAAGACACTCCCCCTTCTCTTTTCTTTTGAATTTTCCAGGTTCAAGATGAAAGAGATTGACCGACGAAATTGGACAGTTTCCTTAATCAAAATCGTCGACACACATGGCGACTTATTTTCCAAGAAAATTCGTCAACCCAAAAATTGGAGAAAAAATAGTTCGTGCGACGTCAGGACAAATTTTCTCCCTGCTGAAAAATGTTTCCAGAGATGAGAATACATTCCGAAAGAAAATTATTTTAAATTGAAGGTTGTAGTGTGTTTCGTCTATATCGCAGATGCTAGAATTTCTGAAAAAGTTGAGATTTTATTTTTTCCACGAACCATCGCAAATTTCATGGGAGACTCGCGATTGGTTCGTTTCCGTTACGATAATGTTACATCGAACGCAACGATGGTATCGTAACTTCGATGTTTATAGATTAAGCATCGATAGTGTATCGCTGCAGGAAATTTCGTATCAAGCTTGGACAGATATTGCCCTGTAGGGCTTTGTTCTAGCTCCATCGAGGGCAAAGAGGCCACGCCCACTCAGAGCATCCTCCATTGATACAGAGACCTAGATAAGAATCATACAGACATATAGTCGGTTACGTACCTCCACCTTTGATGCTTTCATAATCCTAAACCTCTCTTTGACGAATCACCCAATTAGTGGTTGTAACGTTTATCAAGGGGCGGGATCAATACACGTTGAAACTAACTAGAATTATTCACGATGTATCCGAATCACGGAATAACAAGCAATCGATGGTATTACAGATTTCGTTCGATGTAAGACGACGATGCACGTATTCGACTTCGATAAAATAGTAAAATATATAAAAATAATAAGAATTAATAAATAGAAACAATAATCTCTGTGAGGTTTTCGGGAGAAATATTCCACGAACGTAAAACATCTAAACGACGAGATAAGCTCGGATTGCAGGCAGGACCAGGGATGAAGAGATCAGCGATTAGTTCCGGATACAGTCTCAAATATTCCGTTTTAATCGCGGACGACATTACAGCGGGGCTAGGGGGTTTTGAAACGGGGTTAGGAAATGGTTCGTACGCCGGCCCTTCCCCTCGGGCTTCCTGTTTTAAGCAGCGATGGTCGGAGACGGACGGAAACTCGTAGTTTCCACGGGGACGTCGACCGCCGTCGGTTATGGTCGCTCGCGCCACTAAAATCGTATTTCTAACGCGGTCGTTTCTTGTCGCCATTCAAGTGCGGCTTCCGCAACCGACCTGCCCGGACCGCGACAACGTCGACGACAACGACTACGTCGACGAAGACGCCGCGCCGTCGGCTTCGCTGCCGAGATAACCGGAAAGTATCGCCCGGAGCAGCCGGAATTACGTGCCGGGCTTCCGGTGTCTTTGCCGGCTGGAAAGATCGACGCTCGTGTTCAAGCGAGTTACGGGCCAGCCTCGCGGAAATTTATTGTATTTGCGGTTTTATCCCCACTCCCCCGCCTTCCCCGCGCTACCCCTAGCTACACATTTTTATGTACTTATCGGCTTGGTTTCTTACGACTCCCTTGAAATTATTACTTTCACGATCCCCGTCCATACGGCCGCGAAATCTTTTCAAGATTCTCGGCTACGCCGACAACGAATGGATTCCGGGACATAGAGCGAAGCGGTCTTCAAGTTTATCTACTGGGTGGCTCTACGTTTACACGGGTTTTCACGTGCTCACGATGTACAGTGATTCACGAAATTGTGACAAGCTGTATCATTGTTCTAGCGGGCTGTTAGTGTCAATCGTTTTTCCCTGGAGGTGTGTAAAGGTCGTGGCTTTCAATATATTGAATAGTATACTAATCCTTTTAGTATTTCGATATGTTTGAGTCGTTTGGAGCAGGTTTCAAAAATTTATCTTTTTGGGTGTACATTATGTGTGGGAACGTAACGCCCCGAGGTTCAGGCAGCCAATGACTTCTTCATTACCAATCTGCTTGATGAAAAAATTAGAGACAGGAATATACTGTGGTACAGACAGGAGGTAAATAGTGTGTTGTATTGGATTTAGGAAAATATTGCGTAATGTTCCGTGATTCTTGTCTGTAACAATCTCAAAGTCTGTCCAATGTAAATGGATCTGTCCAATGTTCGTGAATAATCTATGCAGCCGCAGATATGTACAGTGTTTACGATTCCCATTAAAATTCATCGGAACGTCAGCGAGACAGAGGAGACGGGCACAAAGGCCAAATTTTCCGGTAAATTCTTGGCGTTCTGGAAACCGAGGCGACAACGGGTCCGTTGTGTTGCGCGCGATCGCGCCACCTAACTAACGCAATATCGACGGACACATTGGAGCGTCTAACTTATGGTTATTCCGGTTTCGTCGGCCCCCTTCGGTTACGGAAAAGCGATATTAATATCGGATGTAAGCCCCGGCTTGCATTCAAAGGGGATCGCTCGCCGAGCCACGTAAGACGATTATCGCAGAGCCCGGCGTATCGGTGGCATGCTAATTACATCAGAGACACGGAATACACAATTAAGCCATGTCCCCCATGAATTTTCCAAGCCGCCTCTCGTGGCCAAGCTGTCGCAACAGTCTTCCATTGAATCTTTCTGCCAACCTAAAGATTCGAGCAGTCCTCATTACCACGTTTTTATTAGCTCGGTTTCTTGTGTCTGTTCAGTGACAAATTTTGCAATTGATTTTAAACTAACTTCCCGATGAGCTAGAGACTTGAAATTGGAAATATAGCTTAGAACCGGATGACAATGCAATATTAAAAAAATTTTTTTTTAAGAAGTCTATCCGTTTCGGAGAAATAACAATTAAATATTTACCGTTATTTACCGTGGGGCACAAGACGCATCAATTATCTATTTCATGGTAATGTTAATTATCTATGATAAGGGTTAAGTGTAAATTGAGAAGTAAATTAATATATTCCCACCTATATCAATGATCACACGTTTTAATATGTTTATAGTCCAATTCGTGGATACCATAGTCGAATAAAATCGTCTCACTCGACTCATAATGTTTATGCATTTATAGCGTGATGGAATATGCAAAGTACTATAATATTGCCCGACGGTCAGTCTCATCTAACCAACCACATTTGAAATTTAAAATTCTCGTTTGATTCGCGGTCGTGTGAAGCACTATCGAGGTCCGCGAATTTCCATGAACAACTTTTATGGCATTGCCTTTTATCCGACCGCAAATGCATCTGCAACACATCTGAAGAATATCTGGATTGTTTCATTCATCTTTTTCTGTTCAAGATGAAACATATTTTTATCGCACCCTGTAGCATTCTTCGCGAAGAACAAAAGTCTGAAAGGAGCCATAGGTCTCTTAAAACAAAATAAGTTTCATAAACTATTTTATTCCATACTAGCTGTTCCGACAGACGTTGTCCTGTTCAAATTTCTATAAATTTGTTTGAATAATTCTGATAATGTAAATGCCTATTGAAATATTGATTAAAAGCTACGACGTTCCGTTCCTTTGTTGTATGAAATATGATTGAAAAGGCACTTTTAGTTTTTCCCGAATTTTTCCGGGAAACTTTTCCAACTTTTTTCCCCTAAAACCTTTTATTCTTTTTATCATACAAGTGATGCGTCTACCAATGACCAGCATTTGATTTTTATTTATATAGACAGATGTCTACAGGCTATTTCCAAACGGTATAAACGTGGAGGGGATGATTCTGCATATTCCTCGCTGAAGTTCATCGACCTCAGTTAATAGTTCCGGAGCAGAATAACGTTGTCCGGAAAACAACTTGAACCATCTGGAAAATTGAAACGTGAATGGAATAAAAAGACTAAGGGTGTGCTTGTGCATTGTCTGTAGGAGCGATCGATGTACCGATACAGGTCGGGCAACGTTGCATACCTTATTCTCCCGTTCCCCTGGAGCGTTCTCCGGGTTCATGGAAATAATAAATATTTAAAGCGAGGCGCATGACCCAAAAAGATCCAAAGAATCTCCGCTCCTTGAGCGTAACGAAGAAAAAGGACGACGCGGGGCGCAGAGTTATCCGAAATAGTTTCCCGGTCTGCCGACGAACTTCCGGCTACCGCCATTCGTCCGTAAAGTTACGGGCCGCGATGTTTCTCGGTTCCCTTTCTTTTTTTTGTGGGCCGGCGCGGTGGCTCGCGGAAAAGTATGCCGGAAGAACCGTGCTCGAATTAAACTAAACTATATTAAATGTTAGCACAGTTACGCGATATAAATCCCGGTTAATTAAAGCTGCAGAAGTTCCAGCGCCCGGATACGGGCCGCGGTATAACCCCGTACCCTTTGCAACCAGCTCCTCAGGGGGAAACTCGGCAGTACACCGCGTTTCCTATGCACAGAGGAAGATATTAAACTATTACTTGGATAATTTGTTACGTAAGCTGCCACACAACTTCCACAAATTCCATCAACAACAGCTGCTCGATCACTGCCAACCCCCGTTCACGTCGTCCCCGTTCCCTTTAATATCCTACGTATTAGCCCTGCATACTGATGCATTTCATATTTTTTCCCTCAATCCTGAAACGATGAAAATACCGATTCATCACGGTCCCTGTTGTGCCTGAACCCCGGCCATCGTGCCGAGACTTTGTTTAAAAATCTGTAATAGGGCGAAAGCCGCTCCGAGCCCATCGCCTTGCATCGAAAGTAATCCGAAGCAAATTTTTGAAACACCCGGTATAATAAGTAGAAGACACCCGGAAGAAATATATTTTATTCTTCCCTATACTCTATAACTTTTATTTCAAACATTTTTTTATATCACTTGTAGTTTTTGAGATATGGATTTTTGTCCAAAAAACAGGGATTTCAATGCACTGTGCGGCGTCGAGTTTCGTCTAATTAAAACCGAGGCGGCTTCTTCTTCTATCGCGGCGAAAGAAATTGTGCCGGAGATGTATAATTGTTAAACGAGCAACGAAGTCTGTCCAGCTTCGCGAGTCTCTCTCATCCTCTCCTTTTTCGGACTGTGGCTCAGCTTTGTTAAACCTTGTCAGACAATATGGAATGGAAAACAGCCCGACTTTACAAGTACGCTGCGCTTTAAAAAATTCACCTTATAATCCTTGAAAGCGTTGTCTGACCATGGCCAGTCTACCTCATTTACCACAAACAACTTCCATTTCGGATTCAGTCATACTCGACACGCAGCTGATGCCTGTCTGACAACTACAGCCACGATCTACTGCGATCCAAACGAATTGGTTAATACAACTCACTGGCAGTTAATTGAAAGTTCAAATTTTCCACAAACGTTTGCGCATCAATTTCCCCGGTTCTTCGGGCCACTTGGAATCCGCAGGGTTGCTACTCGCCATTCATCATCGTCGCAGGGGATTAAACGATGTAGGAGAATACGTATTTCTCCCATGCTTAACTGCGTATTCGTTAGAGAAAATTGCACGCGTTTTTAATCACAAGGCAGATATTCATTTAATGAGCACCGCCGCGAGATATATTAATTGTTTCTCGGACCAACGATAAAACGTGTTCGCGCTGTGGGTCACCGCACAGCCGCCGGACAATACTGGGTTTCGAAAATTTTTATCCAGTTGAATGTCTGAGGATCGACGTTCCAGAATTTTTGTTTTACTCGTATATCCCTAAAGTATACTTCCCGGTGGGTCCGAAGATTCGAGGTCGTTCAACTGCGATGATCTTGCACAACATTGAGTCTTAGCTCCGTTACTAGACTGCGAATGATTATGCAATTTGCAATTTTTGTGGACGAATTTTAAGAAATTCGAATCAAATAAAATCTTATTTCCATAAGATATTAAAATTTCATCAAAATCGGAGTACGCAGACCTTTTTTATATAATTACCAAATTCTGTTGTATTCTTCATGAAATTTTCAAAAGCCATAATATCAGATAGTATATAGAGAAATATACTTGAAAATGATTTTCGGTTTCCTTAGATTTGGATGAATTTTGACAAAATTTTGCGAGTTCAAAAAGCGACGCTAATTTTAAGATAACCGTGTTCGGCTTCTTCTATGGCCAACCGTGCGACGATTTACGCGGAGGACGAAGAACAAAAGAGACGACCGGACAGAGTCGTGAATGTCCGAGAGTCGAACGAGACTTATGAAATAGGTTAGGGGAAGACGGGAGATGGAAGAAGGTCGAAAACGAATAGGAGCGGAGTTTAATTCTACTTAAACTCTGCTCAACGTATCTGTTGAAACTCTCGGCTCGAAATTTGTTCGAAACTTTCTATCAAAGTCTAATTTAGGCTAAAGTAAGCTAAGCCCTGCCGCATCGCCACCTTTTATCACGTTGTTCGCAATAACGGGAGGACCCGTTTGCTGTCTGGAAAATTTTGCTGAAACGGTTCTAATTGTAGCTCCACTTGGAAAAGGAAAAGTTGAGAAATGTTACCAAAAACTTCGGTCAAACTCTAAGAGAGAATTCAGCTGCTGAAGACCGGTTGATCTTCCGCTCAGCATTTGTGACTCGTAATAAATTATATTTTCCTTTTGCGTTCACGAGTTTAAATAACCACAAACGATCTTGAGCGACTATTTAATTCAAGGTCGTTCAAGGTGATGAACGTAAAAGGGTGAAAAATAGAAAAAGTCTTCGCGAATTCTTACGTAATGGGATATCCTGTTTATTAATGGCACAGCTCGGAGAGATACGTCAGTTTCCGTTATGCTAAACACCGTGAGCGCAAAAAGCGAGTGGTAAAGGTCGGCGATAAATCAGACGGAGGCCGTCCGTGGAGCGCGCAAAGGCGAAACCCGATTAAGTACGGCGGATGATGCAACAAAATAGCTAGTTACGAGTTAAACGTTCGTTGGATCCAGCCGACAGTCGGTGGGGAAGGACTAGGCATCTAGCGTAAGCAAAGGTACAGTGAAAACGGTATTCGCTTGTCGACTCGGTGCGCGATGGAACTCGAAGGGCCTGAGGCGTGACTCCATGAATCTAGTGAAGTTAATTGTGTCTCGTTTCAGCGGTGAATCCAGGGTAATTTGGTAATTGCTTTTCTTGCGACGGGACAGCTGTCTCTCAGGAGTTTGTGTGCCGCGACGGGGTTTCGCCAGGACGTACACACACACACATAAGAGAGATAGAGGGGAGGGTTCACGCACGTGCGTGAACAGTTCGCGTGCCCGTCGGCCAATTGTCGTCCGTGTAGCCCGCAATAATTCCACGTGTCAGAGCTGTGTGTACGTGTTCGTGGATTAACCAGCCGCCTCTCCCCACCGCGCGTCGTTCCGCTCGCATGATCTACGGGGATCCGGTGTATTTATTCGCGGGAATAGGCCGTCAATTACGTGCCATAAATTTCTGTTTGCGCCGCGCATTTGTAGCGGGCAGTCCGTGTAATCCTCGCCGGACAGAATCGCCGGTAATAAGTTCACTCTCAATTTCGTTAACGCGACAGCCTGCCGGCAGAGTCACGTTTGCCGAGTAAATTCTATCTTAATTGCTAAAACGTTATAATCTGCCAACCGTTCATCCGACGGCAGGTGGACGGGAAATTGGGGTTGGGGGTAGTGAATAGAGAGAGAGAGAGAGAGGGATGGCTTTGCACCACCAGATAGCAGCAGGATGGTAAATTCATTGTTTCCCGATCACCGCGCAACGTTAATTACCATTCCGTGAAATAATTTCGAGCCGTTCAAACAGCAAATATGAGGGCGCGGGTTGCGGTCGATATTCGCACCAAGGCGGATTAGAAGATTCGACCGGCCGCTCTCGCTGTGTTCAGGTTCATTCTCCATTCAGACCTTCCCGGATTATGCCCTCCTCCTCCTCGACGAGCATTCAACGGTTGCTATTAGTCGATCCGTCAAATGCAAATTTCAACGGTCGAAGGGTGTCGAAATTTTTAATTGGGCAGGAATGTACTTCATCGCTATCACCTTCTCTGTTCAGGTTTCTTTTAGAACAGGGAGAACGAGGAAGTCTCTTCAGAACGAGAGCGCACCACACCCGATATAATAAATAAGAGAAAATTATTTCACAAACAACTATTTTTGATGGAAACCCACCTTACTAAACTGTAGGCAAAGAGTTAAAAGCGACGTTAAATAAATATAAAAAAACAAGTTCACTACGTGACAAAAATTTTAAAAGAATTACTATCGGTTACAATTAAATTCCATTCACAGTTGCCGAACGCGTTGAATCGACGATTTGTCTGAGTTATAACCGATCCGTACCACTGGGATCCTGTTTTAAAACTTATGGAACGGCCAATCGAACGGTAGAAAATCTACTTGACGATACAAGATACTCGAGTGCAACAATTCCGTTAGTGGCACGGTCAATTTGTTGAACGAGCGTGTTTCGCCGACCGCAAAGGCAGAAATTCGCTGGAATGGCCGACGGATGCGGGGCAAATTGAATCATCTTGCCGATCGTGCGACAGCAATTGACATCAAGAGGGCAAAGTAGCGATTTAGCTGGGACGTTGGTGCACGCGCGCTCTATGAAATTGTTTCGCACGTACGCTAGAGAATCCGCGCGGCGCGCCGCTTCTCACACACCTGTCGGCCTGACACCTACATACACAAACATCCAGCCCCCAGTTAATTTATGCTCGGACTATATCCGCGTACACGGCCGGAATACGGAACCGCCGCGTGCATTACATAAACTCGAAACACACCGCAGAGCGACGGCTGGTCGTAAACGGTGATGGAAACGGGCTCATCAGCGCCCCTATAACCATCGATGCCTCAACTTGCCCGGTTTAATCTTCAGCCCTGCAAGCGTACAGCTGATCCGCGACTTCTTGTCTTCGATTACTACTGCTCTTCTGCATTCTCAGTGTCAACTCAGCGATCTGGACCTTGAAAATTGTTACGGTATCAAGTTTTTAAGCTTTCCGGTAAAAATACATTTTTCCATTCTTTGAAGTAGAAACGCCATTTCAAAAGATTCGCGTTAATTATTAATGGTAATTATATAGGGAAGGTCTGCGTACTCCGATTTTGATGAAATTTTAATATGTTATGCAGCAGCACATTCCGAACAACTTTTTCCTTTTCCAATATAGGGCGGTCGCTTTTAGTTTTTTAGATATTTGCAAAAAACTCGCTTCTCATCTCCACAACGTGTTTACAAACAAAAAAGAAACAGTGCGGCCTTGAAAAAGTTGTTCAAATTGACAAAATCTATAACATATTAAAATTTCATCGAAATCGGAGTATGCAGACCTTTTTTTAGATAATTACCTTATTAATTTAATTTGTTCATTATTAAGGCTCTTCGAGTCCCACCGATTTTTTGTTTTCGTTTCGGACTAGACGTAAATATAAATATTATAATCCAAGAAAATTAAAAGAATGTTAGAATAATGTCATTCAGTATTTTCAGGAAAAATTTTATTTTTAGTAATTATATCTGTACACAATATTTGAGTTGGACACCTCCTGTTATATAGATGATAACAAATCAAAGTAAAAAATGACGGAACTTGCTCGATGTCGAAATTACAGTTCGAAAAAGGAATATCAATGCTTTCGAGACTGCCGGTACCCGGTGTTTGAGTTCGAAAAAGTTTTTTTTTCTTCTATCGTAATTGATTTTCGCGGATGGAGTAACTCGGGCCGAGGGAATTTGTTCTCTCAGCCATCTCCACGGATGATTGAGTAACGATTCGGAACTTCTACGCGAGTGGTAGAATTCATCCATAATGCAAACACTTTTTTTCGGGATATTTAAGATCCGGTCGAGTAAGTAATCGCTCTTCAAAGTGACATAGTCGACGGATTGCGTAGCTATCGATTTCTACTTAGAAGAAATTTCAAGGAGAAAGAGAGAGAGAGAGAGAGAGTGAGCTGAAAGACGTATTTTCATTTGGGGTACTTAACCGGGTTAGTGTCTCCCGGTCTCATCCAATATTCATTTCACCGGCGAGACCCCTTAATCCTGAAGAGTCGAATCCTGTTCGCGATCTTAACAAAATACACTTCCGTTCTACCATGAAATTCCCCTTGTACTTCGAACCGATTTAATAATGCTTTAAAGCGATACACGCCGGATATATTTGCATCCTCCATTGCTTCAGGTAAACAGTATTTAAAACGTGTTTTGCGTAGCTCGTATTTTTCCCCGTCGTGAACCTGTTTTCGCCAGTTAAAACTTTTATCAGCGGATTTTATGCAAAAATTCAGGAACAATATATCTTATATCGAACGAGAACTTCTTCGAGCAGATCTAAGTAAGAAACTTTGCGTGACCCAATGAACTCGTTGAATTAGTTCTTATATTAAAAAGTCAATATGTGTTGAGCAAAAAAAGCAATTTCCCCGTAAGTAGCCGGCGGTGGAGAGTGTTGACAGAGCGAGAAAAGTGAAGGAAATGGTCGGGTGAAACGACAAACACGCAGGCTCGCGCGATTATTTTAATGAACACGCGTAACGAAAGTGCTGGCTCGGTCCGTCGCGGCTCGCAAATTAAGAAAACAGACGGCCAGGTATGAAAAACTTGACAGCGTGGCCCGCTCGCCAGGACTAGAAGTTTTTCTCGGGGCGCTTGTTAGCCGATGGAAGCGAGGCAACGTCAAACTTTCACTCGGTCGCGGGGGTTTGCGCTAACAAGTCGACACTGAAAAAGCTCAGCTATCTCCCCATACTCGTTACTCGGTGCATGGACGCTTTAAATCGCTAGCGCGCGCACGGCACACCGGCCGACGTCGTCGTCTGTGGGAAAAATAAAACCAGACGCGAAGCTTCCTCCTTTTATCTTTCATAAAACCGGGATACCGTGTCGTAGACAGTTGCCGCGCGCGAAAATCGAATTCTGCGGCCCGGGTTTGCTCATCGGAAGAGACACGGAATCAGTTCGATTCAGACGCAGCTGCTCGGCGGCGAATTACACGGCTCGCTGCGTCGAGCTTTACTCTTCGCTCGACCGAGAAACTTTTCGAGAACGGTTCGCCTCTTAAATGCGCCGATGATTTAAATGGAACCGCGTCGATCGAATGTAAATCAATGCTATATCGATCAGCGAAATGAGTCCCTGTGTTCGGACGATCAAGTAGTTCACTCGAATCCAGTTTCACCTCACCAAATTATAACTATAATAAGAGGAAACACTCGATAGAAACGTGGTACTCTGAAAACTTATTAAATCGGCAATTTCACGCTTCCGGAGTTTTTAAAAAATCGACATTGCTAGCAAATATTTTGAGATAAGTATGTTAGGGCGGTTGCGTTCGAAGGCGAGTACGCCACCTCCACGATCATCAATGGTTAAAGATATATTTGTACTCTGCGATATTGGGAAATATAATAAGGTGTATAGTGGTACATCACAGGTCTAATTTACACACCCACATATACAACAAAGTCACTGTCATCTGTGGTATTAAATAGAATATTAATGAATTTTTTCGTAATATTTTCTTTAGTAAAACAGGAGAATCGAGATCTAAAAAGCTTCGAATAAGCTGCCGTTAGTAACTTCATTAGTTGTAAATTGTACTTCCAGTTTCGAATTGCTCGAAAATTAAAGTGAAGCGCTCGGAGCGGATCGAAAATCTCCAAGATTGTCCGCGGAAGTTAATTATTGAAATCCGATGATCACGGTTGGTTAAACTTCCGTCAAACTTTTTAATTCCAGCAATACCGCAAGTCCGGGCCGCGACGCGTGGCTGACAGACTAATCTTAATTATTTCCACGTGGAGAAACGCGAAAGCCCCGCGTCACAGGTTCATCCCTGTCGACGTGAACACGACGAGTTCCCTATAACAGCCACTAAGCCGTGCCGCGGGCACGCATTAATTCTTAACGCCAAATTGGCATCGCATTAGCGGCGTTCCGTCACTCTAATGCCATGATTAACTGGGATACACCCGGCCCAGCCGAGCCATTCGTTTGCCCCCGAGCGGTGTGGCGGTCACGCCAGAAATAATGGAATGTCCCAATGTGTAATGTGGATTCATCACTTTCCAACGGCCTCTTCGAACCACAGATATTAAACACCGAAAACAATGAAACACCGTGAGCACCTGTCAACTACAATATTATCTCTGCAACTGTCGCAAATCATCTCTACCGTAACTGTCAAGATTTTATCCCCACCACTTGTAACGTTGTCTCGTTCTTTTAATTAAAATACAAAGAAGTTACGAATTGTGATCGTAATTATGCCGTGTTTGGTATCGATTTAATCAGAAAAACACACAAATAAAATGGCAAACGTTCGCTTGACCAAACGAAGAGTTTCAAAATTAAAAGAACGCCTCTGACCCAGTATAATTTTATCGAAAGTCGTCACGTGGCTACGAGCTTTCGGTCTACGTATGAACAAGATGTCTCTGGAGAAAGCTGTTTCCTTAAAGGATACACTAGAGAAGATAAAATTCAGTAAAGTAGCTCTGGTCGATGTATTATTCAAAACATTGATCTCATGAAGTAAATGTTGTTACAAGGACGTAAGATATCCGTTTAGAATTTCCAATATGGCCGCCACGTCTGGCCTCACGTAGCTCCCAGTTCGCTGAAAAAAGCTGCGCGTTTCCTGTTTCACGAGGCAACGTTACCTGCGTTTCTTGCCGTAATTTGCAACTCGCCTTGATTAAAATTCCGAAGTAAATACAGAGAATTTGATGAATTCGTATTTATTGTTCTCGACCGGAAAAGTGGACTAGCAAGAGGGACATTTTCGATGTTATGAAAAAAGAGAATAATCATCGTCGAAAAACCAAACGATCACGCGTCCCGGGCAAACAGCACAATGGTCGTCGGCCGTTGACAACTAGTGAAACATTCATGCGATTTTTCGGAGAATAAAGGACCCATCGGTGGGGCGTGTTCTCGATTTTAACGTGTTAATTAAAATTGCGTTGCACGAGTCCGTGCCGAAGTGGCGCGTGTTTGCCTCGTTTTCAATTTGAAATTAAAATCGCGA
Source organism: Lasioglossum vierecki (assembly GCA_028455595.1). Lineage (NCBI taxonomy): Eukaryota > Metazoa > Arthropoda > Insecta > Hymenoptera > Halictidae > Lasioglossum > Lasioglossum vierecki. The sequence goes on from CM052339.1 coordinate 5,898,756, forward strand.
CACTTCGTTTGAGCGTGACAGCGCGCGTGTCCCGTGCAAAACCGGAGAGGAATATGTATACGCGGCGAATGACGACGACAAGAATGTTTTGTCCGTTTCACGCATTGAAAATGAAATCTGTCATGGTCGTCGTTGCTTTGTCGCAAACAAGCAGGGAATTAAAATTGTATCTCCACTATCGAGGTATAATTGGAACGAGTCGTGCCACCTGTTTACACGAGGCATTGATATGTTAACTAAACTCCCGCGCTCGTTTCATTTCAGTCGAATTTCACTCGTTGCTCTACTTACTTTTCTCGCAGGAAAATTTTCACAGCACCTTTCTTGCCATCGAAGAGTAATTAAACAAGATTTTGTTAGATCCTTCCATTAAAATCGTCAAAAATGTTGGAACAACATGTTTCGCTAAAACCCGGAGTCTTAGTCATCGCATAAAGAACCACAATTTCGCAGAGTTTCTCCTAGGAAGAAGTTACAACTTTAAATAGAAACGAGATGCCACGGTCAGACATCTCGACAAAGACGTTCAAAATTGAGTTTCGCAACAACAAAGCTTCCAATTTGTCTTCGTTGGAACGAGTGTCTCTTCTTTGATCGAATCGAAATCACAACTATTTAAAGTACAGAAGGCTATCGGAATACTCTGGCAAACAAGATCACTGATTGCGAATGAAAAGAAGTCATCTTCCTCTGAGCATTCCCGGAACGTTCGAGCGTACATTATCACGGAGTTCCTTTCCGACGATTTTCTTTACAGCGGTGCTGCCATCCGCGAACGCTCTTTTTCTGCTTCCGCGAATTTCGCGAGACCTATCAGGTGTCTGCTCGAACGCAGATATTCGCATAGAAACGTTCGTCCAAAGAAGAAAAACGCCAAGTCTAGCCCAGTGTGATCGTGTTCATAAAAGCTTGTGTCCGATTTGAATCGAAATTTCTGGCATGGCCGATAAAAAGCGAACGGTTTTACGGGCGACGACTGTTTCTTGGTACGACTCGATGTTTCTTGGCACACCGTGTATTTCGGAAGGAGAACCCGTCGAACGTTCAGGTTCGGGACTCGTCCGGGTTCCTAGATTTATTCGGCTGATTACCAGGAAAGTTTCGCTTTGCATAACGTAGCCCCCGAATCGGCCGAAACTTTTGCCAACTTTCCTCTCTCTCCTCTCGGGCTGAATCCATTAGAAGGATCCGAGGAGTGATACAGGTACACGTAGGAACAGACCAGTTCGTTCTTCTTTATCCGACGACAGGGGAATATTTTCCGCGGCGGAGACGGCGATACGGCTCGAAAACGCTGAAACTTTTCCAGGTACAAACATTGTCGTCCGAGCACGGTACCGTAAGAAAAGTTGTGTGTCCCTGGCTCGGACAAGTTTCACCCCGTCTGCTCGGCCATGGTTTACAACGTCTCCGGGATCGGGCAACTTCCGTGACAGGGATCACTCCCTCGACTGATTTGTATTTCCTGCTGCGAAATGGATTGGCTGTGTCACGCGTTCCAAGGAAACGTGTCGTGCTTCCTTTCCATGGGACACGGCACATGCGAATTTCGATGCGGTTAGCACCGATGTCTGACTATTACACACTATTTCTACTAGCAACCAGCATTAACGCTCCGAAACCCTGACACTTAACGCGATGCACCATTAACGTGTTCTAGATTCATTAGGATCTTTTAATAAGGCGTTTAGACAACAGACTCCTCGTCGTCACCTCCTTCACCACCGCACAGTGTGGCAGATTGACCAAAAAGCTGGCCAAAATTCAATTTTGTACAATTTACCACTCGATAATAGCAGTTGCTTTTTGTACCTAAGTCGTTTTTTAAATTCTGAGATTATATAATATATATATAAGATTGATTTTATTAGTTACTGCTCATTGCAGAATCACCGGACGTGATAACATCGAAAACGGCAGTTGAAAACTCCGTCTTAACTAGAGCTACTTCGCTACCAATAAAGATCAAGACTCTTGCGCTTCTTGTGCCTTCTCTTTTCGTCGTCATTGTCTTTATTTAATTATCTTTCTTTTCTGTTAGTAACAAGTGGCGTCGGGTTTTTAGTTTCCAAGTTAAAGTTAAGTAAAATAAAGTGGATACACCAGTGACTCTATACAACTCTCATACACGATTTCTCTTCCCGTTATTCTCCACCCCTTCCACGACGTTCCTAATTCTTTAACAGGGACAATGTAAAATAATATTTATTCGATGGCAGCCTGTATTAGGGATGAGAAACTTGAAGATCCTAATAATTTATCGTATTCGATATTCCGCGCGTGCGTCAGGTTCCATTACAATCGACAACTTCGAAGTCCCTAGCGGGAATAATCAAAGCTGATCGCTGGCACGAATAGCTACCGGTAAATCTTCTCTTCGGCTGAACTTTCCGTCGACTCGATAGCCGATTAACATTCTCGAACGACCACGCAAGTGGTTCCAGCCAGCCAGATTCAGGCGTCGTCACCTTCGATATTACGCAGTGATTTAGCGATCGCTACGATCCAGTGCGGTTGCCGACCACGGCAACTCGGCTAATCTCAATAAGAGCAAAGTCCCTGGAGCTTTGACGGCTCGGAAACTCGGACGGCTGAGAAGTTGCCCGCGCTGTTTAGGCGCTTTATACGTCCAGACGATGTTCTCCGGCAATGTGGTAGTGTCGGCTGTGTCTCGACTGCCTCGCCGCCTTTAATCCCGAGTATAAGGGTCCGAAAAGGAAGGTCGTACCTCAAACGCTCCCACTAGTTTTCCGTAGCTTCTTTCAAACCAGTCTCGAATTCGCTTCGACCGAGTTTCGGGGGCTCATTAATCCGATGAGTCGTTAGCGGATTGTCGCTCGGTCCCCATCAGACGTTTTCACGTGTCAACCGTTCTCGGATTTCTCGTCGGACAGCTTCAAACTTTCATAAGCTTGTCGCCGAAAGTCCTCAATTCGGAGCTTATCAGCGCAAAGTCTTCATTATTTCTGCACGATTCTCCGCGACAGAGTCTTCATCTTCGGAGCTCAAGGTCTTTCGAAGATCACGTGAAAGTATATTGCAATGAAAAATTATTATCCTCGATAGGTATTTAATTTAATTAACCCCCTTATCCGTCCCTCATTTCACAAGCTGAATCTGTAGTTCGGTGTTAAATTGATACAGTGACAGAAAATCAAAAAAATTTCAATGTTTTTTTATAATAAAAGTCACACGAAGTTTGAGAAATATTTACCGAAAAATAACAAAACAGTATAACTTATTTCGGGAAAACTCTGTCAAATTGACACGACTAATTGGAAATTGTAACAGTCACGGAAGAGGAGGATGTTTAACGCTCCGGTCGATGAAGCTCGTGTCAACTGACCACGTGATCATGTGGACGCGAGAGCAGGAAGAGGAGAGAGGGGTTGATTTTCACGGTTCCTCTCGCTTTTCTTCCGGGATTTCGCGCAGTTTTATCACGCCGATTTTCGCGTACAACGGCGGAACGATGCGCGGGCATTACCGAGCATGAAGCGCGCGTGTGCAGTGACATAAATCGTCACGTAGTATCACTTAGGCCACGCATACGTGCGCCGGTGAATTACTACGTGCTCTCCTACGTACGCTTTATCCTGCCACGTCTCCATCCGTTGCACATGCAGCCGATCTCTCTTCCACGAAATGGGCCAGCCCACCTCTCTGCCATGTTCTCGCGCATCCACGATGCATTCGGCCGAGCTGATGTATCGCGGCAAGTGATACGTAAATTCTAACAACGTTCTTCCATAGCCAATAGCTTCCGTTCTCTCTATCGTCCTCACTATTTTTCCCCCCTGTCCATGTTCCTCTGTGTCGACGCGGCACTATTTCAACGACATTCGTGACGAGAAAGCCGGAGATCCACTGGCTTTCCCTTTTGCAGTAAATGCCCTTCCGGTTTACCGATATTTCTGGTGGGAAATGGGATATTTCCCCGTCGATGCGTATCGTTAATAGTGAAAGTTTGAAACAACTTTTGCTAATTATATACAAAAGGTCTGCGTACTCCGATTTCGATGAAATTTAATACATGTCATCATGTAACCGGACAAGTAGAATTAACCAGTGTGTGGCCAGACACAAGTAAAATGATCATTACCGTACCAAACATTTTTGTATAACAAGCCTCTCATGAGGCTTAATAAAAAAATGGTAATTATACAGAAAAGGTCTGCGTACTCCGATTTTGATGAAATTTTAACATGTTGTATACGTTACAAGTGACATTTTGATGTAAAAGTTTTGGCATAGAACATTTTTTCATTTACAGAACAGAATAACGAAAGAAACGCTTTAAAAGTGCACGTCTGACTTATCGTTGACTCGTGCTACCTGTTTTTACTACTAGTTTCTACTGCAGAACGTTGAGAATCGCAAGACGCAGTATCTTTTTGTGGGAGAGTGCAGCCACGATTCAAATGGAAATATTTCCTGGAATGGCTCGATTTCCACAATAATTAGCAGACACGAGTCCACCGTTCACCGGAAAACGATACGATCCGTCCACTTCACCTTCACCGGTCCCCGCGTTTTATCATTTAGCCGACTCGCGAGGAACTTTATCATCCCGTTAAAGACTCTCGATGCATCACACGACGTTTTTACAGTGCGGCTCCCATCGCACGGGAAGCAAAGTGGCCCCCTCAGCAAGAGGAAAGGCGAAGAAGACGGGAAACAGTGACGGTTAAAGCGACGAATGGTGCTCATAATTTGGCGAAATGGACTCGAGGTAACGCTGATACTTTACGGGGTCCGCGTTAGCTTTGACGACGCCTCTACTTTTCCTTTTTCCCGCCGTTTTTAAGGCTGACGTACGATCCCGAAAGCTCGAAGCGTCTCGGGACACGTGAAACCGTAAAACGGACGCCGCCGTAAAAAAAGAGAAGAAGAAGAAAGAGGAACCGTATGGGTCGCGTAAAGGTGCAATTGCACGTGAGAGCCAGTGAAGCTTATCTTTACTCGGAACAGGGACGTGCTTTCGTTTCTCTTTGTAAATCAAGAGAACAAATCTTTGAAGCGTTGTTAACAAATTCCAGACGTTCTGCGATATATGGAGTCGGTCTGTTTCGTTGCGTAGGAACAGGACATTCTTGACCCGAACATATCATAAATATTGTTGATAAGGGAAAATCTGTGCGGACGGTTCCTTTGGGACAGAACACAATATTTTAATATTTTCTAACTTTTTCATGTCCTATTTATTTCTCATTTATAAATTGTGTAATTATTTCTTTTCGGATTTGTGCAATACAGAAATATATGTCTCATTCTGTTGTGCATCGCTGTACGAGAGAAACGAGCGCAAACAGAAGCAAAATAGTGACTATCGAGTTGATCGAAACGTTTATCAATTTGCGCGGAAATAATGCGCGGCGGAATTGTATTTTCGAGGAGCACGTTTGGCCGAGCACGACTCAATAACACTCTAATTTTCTGTTATTCTTCGACATTCACCAGTCTGGGTAAATATTAATTATTGAAACGGTTGCTGGCCGGTAGCCGATGAAAAATAGCGAGCATGTGTTGAAGTCGGTGGAACGTTTTCAGTCTATTCGTTCTCGACGACTGCGTAAGTCGAGGATACTCGTGGTAGAAGGGAAAAAAATGATTTCGGCACGTGAAATGGACGACAGAACGGGAACGTGAAAGGCCACGTGCCAGACAAATGATATTTCGACACCGAAGCTCGCCGGAATGCCAGGCAGCGCAGATGCAATTATTATTTCAGGTAATTTCGACTCTCGTAATTCGACTTCCATCGCAGCAATTATGGCGAATTCGTCTCATCAAGCGAACAAAGATGATGAGAACTTGAGATTTCAAACCATTCCGCAGATGTAACGACTTCCTTCTAAATTAAGGCTCGGAACATACGATTCGTTCAGTTTTGAAGAATTAATTAACCCACAAAGATATTGCAGTTTGAGATGGATTTCGGTAGTACAAGTCAATAGATATCGAGTACAAGACAGATAGAATCGGTCTCGTAATTAACCGCATAATTATCTGACATGAATCTACCAAATACATTTTTTAAATTTTCATTAATAATTACAAAAAAATGCTATAGTTTAGTGCATTTATAAAAAAAACTGATCGTGAAACGCGTGCAATCAATTATAAGGGTGAGTGTAAGTAGTCCTTCAGAAACGAGCGTTCGAGATGAAATTCAGTGGTATAGGTCAGCGGATACCGAGACAAAGATAAATGTATCCTTTCACAAGAGTGATTCGAAGTTTCCCCGGAACTTTTTAACGTCTTTTTAAGTGCAGCTCCCATTAAATAATCCCACACGTGATACATTAAATTCGGTCTTTATTGCTACAGCACAGTTAGCCATAGTTTGATCCACTTTGACAAAAAAAAATCTATATTTTCGAGTACTACGAGTACTGAAGGATGCAATGCGAAAAAAAGTTTGGACTTGGTCAATTTCAATTGTCCGGTCCACGCTACATAATTTGGAAGATCTCGTACACTAAATTAGTGGGAGTACAAAAGAGTCTAGAACTTGGGGGTTCGGTTTCTAATCTCGGATCGAGTTGGCCGGCGGGTGGCTGCCGTTTTCAGGGTGCCACCGTGAAAACAACGACGCGGCAGCAAACTAGGAAGGCGAGCTAGTGGTAGGGTACTTGGGCAAACACGGTCGCGCGAACCAAATTCCCTTACACGACTGGTTCAGAGCCGTTCCTTTCCTGGATAGACTGGAGCCACCGGCTCGTACATAGACATCCTCTTAACGGGGACGGAACTAATGCACGTGGGAACTTGGGCACATTACGACGGCCAGCGTCGATCGCGTACCACCGGCGAACAACCGGATCAGACTGCGGGGGACTCTAGCCAAATTGTAATGGCGTCGTATTATCTTGAACCGACTGGTCTCCCGATTGCGTTTCGATTCGATCTGCCTCCCAGTTCTGTCTTCCTCTAACTCTCTCCTTTTCTCTCTTGCTCTCTCGCTCTCTTATTCTCTCATTTTCGCTCTCTAGTCTACTCGTTAGCTCCAGCCCTTTCGATCTATCTGCCGTCGGATCAAAATGAACGCTGGGAAAGCGAAACTCGAACCAGATTCGATCTCGCCCCGGCGCAGCGTAATAACCGCGATTGGCGGATTGGTTTTTTTTCGACGGAGAAAACTGGCTATTACCCGGATTCCAATTGGTCGAACGCGGATTATGAATTTAAGATTTTGCCTGACGCCGCCGCCGATGCACCCCTCCCCCGACATCATTACAGGATTTGGATCGGATCGATCGAAGTGCCACTGAGCTCTGTGCTACTGAATAGCTGGAGAGAATAGGGGATAATTGGTTTTCTCCAGGATTTTAATTAGTGTGATCAATGATCGATAGGATTATGTGGAATCGTATCGTTGCGAACTGCTTTCGCAAAAATTCGTTTCAGAGCTGGGTACAATAGCGTAAATAATTTGGATTTCAATTTTTTGAAATGTTTTACTTATGTTAAATAATTCTTTCGATTTGTGTCTCGGATCGTTAAAATATCTCGTTTTGTGATTCAGTTTCTGGAAATTCTATTTGATTTCGTGGTGGTTTAGATTGTCAAAATACAAATATTTTATTTTTCACAAGACGTTTCTTAAAGTAGGATTGCAAATTGCAGTTTTACGAGAGCCCAAAGTAGCTGTTGGATGTTTAATTGCAAGCCTTTTCCCCGGAACTTAACAACGAAGTTACGTTTGCTGAGATTCGAACTTGATAGCTCGACTGCATCAGCGAAGAACTTAGACGGAGTCGAGCATGGCTGCTCATCGTGCCACGGGGTTTACCTTTACTCTTACGCAGCGAAGTTGGAGTAGTTGTTGGCTATCCGGAACGTTAAACCCCCACGCGCACCACGAAACACTGGAAAATAAACGGCTCCGAAATCGAAACGAGACTTTCTAGTTGCACGTTAATTCAACACGATTGCAGGTCCTACTTTCGTCGATGGTCCGGGTATTAAGGGAAGCTCTCCAGAACCGATCGAAATTCTTGAAGGGTTGATACCCTCCTACTTCTCAGTCAGTTTTTGCCGTTTACTAATAAACGATAGAACGAATCGTATCCATTGCTATTCCTTTATTATTTAAATCATTGTTTGAAAATTAAAAAAAAAATTGTACCGCACATCAATGTTTTCTACCGTAAAAAGAAAATATTGAGAAAAGTGGGCAAACATACGTGGAAGTTATGATGTTCAGGAGAAACAAGAAAAACGTTTTAGATGGGAAAACATTTTATCATCGCTGGCCTAATAAAAATCAACGGAACGTTGTAAACATCGATTCCGAGAACTGCCTAGCAAGTGAAATGGAACCGATCTCGATGGTACGTCGAAAACAATATTGAACTTTCCAGCGGAACTTCCGCACGAATTTTCCGCTCGCCATATGGCTTGTTTAATCGCATAAATTAAACCCGTCCGTCGTCGAGGAAACAAATCTGCTGAAACTTTGATTACGTTAAACAATATTGTGCGTGTTTGTCGGTGAAAAACTAATTTAAACTCCGCCGGCTACGCTCGGTCGTTTTCCGCTCGTCGTTTACTTTCGGATGGTATTAAACAAATTCGGCTGATAACGCGGCGATCCGAGATACGAACATGAAATTGGATACTAAATGGAGTAGCAAATAACCAGATGAAAGACAAATCAGAGATGAACTTTCGAGACCAAACATTCCTGTGCTTGAATTAATTTGCTTTAATCGTTAATGGGGCGCTCGTTTTTCTCTGAAACGGCAATAAACGAAACATTATTAACTGTTCAAAGAATTATAGAGACACGTTGACAGAGCTGGGTACAATTCGATTAAAAAGTACCGATGGGTATGATCCTTCTGAATGGAGCCAGTATCGACAGTTCAATGATTTACCAAAAATTTCAAACATTATTTTATCCTGCGCTGTTTGAAGTCAGTGTACAGAATATCATTTGATCTTTTTATCTTGCTATCTTTCACAAGCAGCGATATTCAACAAATTTTTGTTCGCCGTTATCTTGGTCCGTTCATGCCGTGTTTGACTATGCAGCTATAAAAAGACAACAAAGTGTAACCGCACGGAAATGCTACCCTATTCAAATTCATTGATTTCTACTGCTATGGGGCTTCTGTCAGCGATAACGTATCTATTGCGTATTGACTTTCAGTATTGCGATTTTTCTTTTTTAGCGAGAGCATATTTCTTTTTTTTTACATTCACTTTTACTATCGCCACTCCTCTGTGACAACGATAGCGTTACGGTATTCGCATTCACTTTTACCACTGCAGCTTTTCCGTGTCAAAGGAAGTGTCGCATAAAAGGCAGATACGCACAAATAGCATTATCTTGATCTATAAATATTCGAACGGTGAACTGCGGAAATTCTTCGAGCCTTTTACTAGACCCAACAAGTTTCAAAATTTATTTAAAAATGTCTTTAACAAAATTGTCTTTAACCCCTTGCCGTATTTTGACAAGCCAGACTCGTGATGAAGGTTTTTAACAAAGTCTAACAAATATGAATATTACAAGTTTCATTTTAGATGAAATAAAATTTGATTCGTTTGTAATTAATAGTTAAGCATTCAAATAAATGTAGCCATATAAAAAATGTAATTTTTTTTTCCTTTCCACGACATTTTTAGGGATACAGACGTTTTAATCACTGTAACTGTAAAGAAAATGGTACGGCAAGGGGTTAATGTGTCGACCCTGACCGCACGTTTTATTTTCTGTCATGAAGTCTTCGCGACTTGACGAACGTACCGCGGAAACGGTTCGGCGAAGCATAGTGATTCGGGGCCGCAGTATATATCCGAGACGCGCTAGAATCTTTTCCTATCTGTAGTTTCTGGACGGGGCTGGTATTATCCCCTTAAATTGCATTCCCCCTAAATGTACCGTGGCAGAATATCCCCGTGTAATTTCGGATTCATGACAAGCGATTATCGACTTCCGGCGTTTCCTGTGCTGGCGTTCCCGAGGCGTTCTCTCACTTCGCGGGCTGCAGCCCCCGGGGGAAGCTGAAGGAAAATGTTGCAGGATGGCTGCTCGCAGTTGAAGTCGCATTTAACGAACCTTTGCGCCGTTTCGCCGGCAGCTTCCGCCATAATGGCTCAGTCTTAAGCTCTTTTTTCTTTTTCCGAGCGTTGCACCAGCCGACGGGTCACGACCCAACGTCCACCAGTTGTTCGCGGGAACTACGGAACGATGGATCGACTGCGTCCGCGTCGGTTCTCTTCCAATAACCCGCGTACGGAACGGTTCACCGGTTCATGATCTCGTCGTTCCTCCATTCACGCGAAAGTAAACGTACGTATTTATAGCGAGACGTTACCCCCTGCGTCTTTTACGATTATGACAGCCAACCGAAACGAGGGGCGAACCAGCGAATTGCAACGCGCAGAGGCGGAAACCCTCGCCACACAACTCGGATTCCGTTTCCGCGATTAACTTGGGAATTCGAGCAGATTCGGCCAGCTTAATAGCGCAGAACATTATTGGCGTTCGCCAATCTTAGGAATCCACCGCAGTGGCCCAGCATACGCGAAAACCTGACCGTAATTCAATTTTTCAAATGAAATATTTTCGTGAAATTTATCAACTGAAAAACTATTAACCACTGCATGATTTTTTAAATTGGGATGGATAAATTGAAAGAAGGTCAGTGTTTGTGTGATATTCAAGGGAGAAATATTTAAAAAATTCAAACATTTTCAGAAAAATAAACATAGTAAGAAAACACATTCCTAGTTTACTGTATACCAGATTTATTAACTTATTAAGTTATAAATTTTTTTTTACACAGATTTGATCGAAAAGTTTTGTCGGTAATTGTTTTTTGCGAGCGTGGAAAATATAATCATTTAGCAAAATCCGAAATCACTGGTTGCATGAAATCGCAGCAGGTCGATTCTCCTGTCGCCAATCGAGAGCTAAATGATTGCTGTAATAGTTTATTGGTTATCGCGGGTCGGTTAGTTTATGTTACCGGGTGAGATTGTCTGGTAGATTTCGAGGTCGGAAAATTTCTAGGCCGGTGACTAGCGAAACGACGACACTCGGCTCGCGCGAATTATGAACGGACGCTTTATCAGGTTGATCGATCACGCCTGCGGCTTCAGTATCGAGGCATGGTATCGAAGTCGGATTAACGATAACGGCTAACACGAGCACCGATACAGATTCCCGTCGTTGAACGACGTCAATTTATAATAGGGCTTTTATTAAACATTCCCCGGTCCCGCTCGAGAATACATCCGGAAAGCTGATGATAAAATAGCCTGCCAGCTAAATAGTTTGATGTACGTTCTACGTTCAGAAAAATAATATTCTTCTATTTTTCACATAGTAAGACACAACGACGAAAATGTATCAAATATATTGGAAAGTGTTCTACAAAAAAATCTTTAGACCGGTGTAAATATTTTTCTCGTTCATCGAAGTATTATTGTACTATGAATTAAACCCGTACATACGATCGCAATAGTGTCGCGTTAGGTCTGATTGTGAAATGTATTAACAAAATTTTCATAAAAGAATCATTGGATCATCGCAAATGTTTTTCGCATGTAGCCAGGCAGTACCGTGCTTGGACCAAAAAAGAGGTTCCATATCAAAGGAAGCATCGACGAGATATTGACGTGCTGGATAAATTGATATAAATACATAAATCTCTATTAAACTATAAAATCCTACAGAAATTTATCAGTTCCGGTTTTTTCAGCCTTTATAGGATTTAAATACGCGTGTAGTGAAAAGCAGGGGCAGGGTCCTCGAGTTATTTTTGTCACCGTGTATTCATCTAGGGGCGGGCGGTTACGGGTATCGCGGGCTGCATTATTTTTCTCGATATTTACGACCGCGCCATGGTAAATTTCCGATCTACTTTGACCGACCGGGCGTGCCGTGGAAAAATACCAATGAGAGTTTTACATATGCCGTGGCGCACACGTGCCGCCGGCACTCTTTTGCTATTCCTTTCGTGAAATACGCTGAAAACGTTCTATACATATTCCATGCTTTTGCTCGGCGATGTACACTGTTTTCGTTCAGCCCCCGATATTCGGGTAATTTAATTTGCAAACGAATATGCGGAATGATAATGTTGCCCGCACCAGCTGATGCTAGGAATCTTTCCGATCCTCCCTGGTTTGTTAACGAATCAATCGAATTACGAATACCGCTTATACAGGCTGGACCGACGACGTTCGCCCTCAAAAAAAGACCTCACTGCACTCACCCCAGAACCGTCTTAGAGACAGAGTTGTGCAGAATTACAATTGAATTACTCCAAAATTATAATTACAAAGTAATTGTATTACGTTGTAATTTAGTTATATTATAATCTATAATTGAAATCTTCATTCAATTAAAATACAATGCTATTCGTAATTGCAATCGAGTACAATTATAAAATACATCGTGTTTGAATTATGAAAAATCACAAGTACTCGGGAGGGGATCGCCGTGATTTCTTAGCCTCACATAACCTCGGCTCCCTCTAGGGATGTGTACTGCATTTCCCCACAAAAAAAGGACCGCGTGTGCTGGTATGTCGGGCTAAGAGGAGGATCAGGGTGGCAGCCCTAGGCGATGGGGTTTTAGTGGATAGAAACTAGGGATTAAATCCTGTTCTCCCCGACTTTTATCTTGGGGGGAGGCTGAGTCCAACACTACCCTACTATCACCATCTAAGGAGGGTGTGCGTAAAAGCATTTCCCTACTGCCAAAAAAGGTCCTTGAACGGAAACGTGGATGTTCGAATAAAACGTCTACAAATTTTTTCCGACCATGTTTCATTGTCGCCGACGGTAAGACGTCGCGCGTGGGCGGAGAGAACTCCGCGAAGGATGTAGATTGTACAGATGCGGCAAACGCGTTCGCGTGTAGTTCGCGAATAGCCGAACTCGGGCCGCGACGCAGCTGTGGCACACGACAGCCCCATTACGCGATCGCGTGCACGACACCTCCGCCACGAGGAACCAGAAACTGCGCCACCGTGGCACCGTGTTTGCGCCCGACCGCCTCCGAATGCCGAACGACACTGGCTGACAAACTGCTTGAGGAAACGTTCGTAGGGAGAGGGAACGGTGACACTGAAGGGTTGATGTTACGCTGGCTTGCGAAAGTATGCGAACAGTAATTATTAGCAAATTTTGTGGTTTCAGCGCACAGTTTTATCAATATAGATTTATGATATATATGATATACAATATTTATTATATACAATATATATAAAGTACAATATATATAATTATTAGATAATTATTATATACAACTGTTTATATATATGTAATTAATCGAACTGTGCGCCAAAACCACATTTATTATATATTTCATTTTCGATCGAAAGAATTTTACTTGTAATTATAAATCTTCAAAGCGCTATCAATTGAATAGTTCTATTAATGTACTTTAAGCAGTAAAGAATTAATGCAATGTTAAAATTCAGAATGAAACCATGGTGAGTGGCTCCAAAGAATCTTTTAAATGCCAAGGGCCTCTAAAAGTCTTAATCCGGCATTGAGTTTACGGTACGAATGGCGACCTTGAACGGTCCAAGTTCTACGGTAAATTTTCGGTAGATTTGTTCGTCGAAAATCTCGAAGAAGCCGGTCGATCGTCGCGTTTAGTTGCGGATAAAATTATTTCCCGGAGCCGAGGAAGTTTGTTCGAATGGTTAAGGGAGTTTGCCTACGTGCGGTGAGTACAGAAGATGGAAAACGGCCGAGACGTGTACTACAAGTAAATTATGACGGTCTAGCGTTGTTTTAGTCCTGCGGTTGATCCTGCTGCAGTGCTCGAGAAGCAAGGGTTCCTAATCGATGGCGAAGCAGGATGTGTTTAGGTCGAAGTTAACGGATGATCGTGAGTTACGCGCAATTATACCCTCGAAGAAGCGTTTGCATTCACCGTAAATCAATTTACGGAAACGCGACCAAAATACAATCAAATTCTCGTCACACAACAGGAGCTCGTACAATAGAATCGACAAATAACAGGAGTTTGCATAATAGAATCGTTAAATAACAAGAATTCACGTAATGGAATCATCATAAAATAGAATTTCAGATGAAACCAGAAATTTTTAACCCTAACTTGTATAAATCTTAAATTTTTCATGAGAAACTGCTTAAAATCAAAGTTTTAAGATTAGGAATCCACTGGTTCAAAACTTATGCAAGTTTAAAGTTGACTAACTTGCATAAGTTTTGAACCGGTGGATTCCTACCATTGAAAAATGTTAAAAATTTCTGATTTCCTCAGGTGAAGTTTAGATATTTAAGGTATTCAAATAACGGGTGTCATACAGTGTATCGTTTTCTACCAGTTTCGGTATTTTCCATAAAATATGCACAATTTCCACTGCTGTTGTGCGGTCTTCGGACGGTTTCGATGCACAGGAAAAAGTTCTTTCGTACCGTGAAGAAGCTCGCGACGAGGCGCGCGAATGGCTCGGGGCCATTCGGTCAGATAAGGGAGACAAAGGGAAAAAAATTAATCACGAGGCGCTCGCTCCGCATCCGGTCTATTTCCACGAATCTTTTTTTCTTGAATCATGGCGAGGAACCGCCGACGATCCGAGGCGGAATGCGGGCCATCGTTCCGCCGTGATTTTTCACCGTCTTCTGAGAAATGGTGGCGCGGCGAACGTGTTCCGGTGTGTGTCTGTTCGACTTTTACCTGTGTTGCGCCGCGCCCACCGATCCTTCTGGTGGCCTGTACCATTCGAATAGCTTGGAAACCGTCGACAATCTTTTTCGGAGTTGTTGCCATACGAATGCGCGCACCATTCCTCTATCTTCTTTCGAGACACGTCCCGGGGAACTGAAAGGCTGATGTGATACAGTCACGGACAAAAGTATAGGATACGTGAATACGCGTAATATATTACAGGAATCGTCTGACCCGTCTGATCATGAACAACCATTTCTACTTCCTGCAGATACCATATCGTAGAGTCTGATTTTTATTCTAATGTATATTTCCTTTTTCGATTTATATCTTCTGTCCTATCACAGGGAAATATCTGAATTACACATTTTTGCAATATCCTAAATTAATTAAAAAATTAGGGGAAGTAACAACCATTAATATAGATTTGATTTCGAAGAGGACTGTGAGATAAAATCAGGTTAATATCACTGGGATAATCCTGACTTTGAAGTATTTTTGCTGAACGCGGAACCGGTCCAAAGCTGAAACTATAACGATACGAAAGTGTAGGCAGTAATTGGTGTCAGTTGGGTCCCAGGACACTCGTTAACGGTCCTCGCGAAATTCGATAATATCGTTAATAGCGGGTGAGTTAATTAGCGCCTAATGAATTTCGAGGGACAGGGCTAACGATAATAATAAATTACGCGCCATAGGAGCCGGCTGATAGTGCGGCCGAGCGTGCGGTTAAGCAGCATTCGGCGCGATTATGCGCGGCTATTGATCACTCATTAGTGAAACGATCGTCTGATACGTTAGGTTTCTGGTCCACTCAAGTATCATAGACCTCTGGCACACACTTGACAGCTCAATATTTCATCGCGGTCGTCCGGCCTCGATGGACTACGAAGGACGATTACATCAGCCCGTTATTACCGGCAGGATATGCGAATCGGTCGGGAGTAATATTAATCTCAACCTTGATAACACCGATTCGACCCACAATAGCTAGTTTGCCCGTTATGCCTGATAAAGGCCAGGAACGTTTCACTTGAAGAATCAAAAGTAGTAATTTAAAATTGGAATTTTCTGAATTGCCTGACGCGTCTAACCAAAGGCCAACTAATTCTACTTCAAATGTTTCTCTTAACAAGCCAATTTGATGAAACTTATTCGAGACACAGTTCTTGAAACAGTATTTGACAGGTATTCATTTTTATCTGTGACCATTCACATTGAAGGGGCAAAAACAGCCCTCAAGTTTGGGGGTCGAAATTACATTTATTGAGATATCTTGGAAACTAGAATCCTTTTTTAAATTGTGTTTTCTTGAATCGGGAATTCAGTCCATAAAAAACTTTATCAGAAGTTATTTGTTTAAACAATATATGAAAAAGTCGACTTTTTCTTGCAGTTTGTCGTTAATTCGTTTTAATAGAACAGTTCTAAGTAGCGTGTCTGGCTTTTTCAGCGACAATACATTGAATATTTCGCGAGAAAAATTTGCCGCGAAATAATTTCGTGCGAGTCGAATTAGCCGGTATCAAGGGAGGCCCGACGGCCACGTTTCATCGTGGCGCGTACGTGCAAAGAAAACTGGGAAAATGAAGTACCGTGGCAGAGACGACGCTGTGCTCGCCGACTCGCTTGTCCGGCCCACGAGAGAACCGAGAGAGAGGGAGATTTTCCGCGAGGTCATTTTTATTTTCAGCGGCTCTTGAGTGCGGCAGATGACGTGAAAGGAACCCTTTGACCTGAAAAAGAATTTGCGGTCTTTTTCCCCGCCGGTACTTCCTCCTTTCTCGCCCTTGCCTTCTATTTCCCGTACGTTTTTTCGCTTGCCTCCCTCTTTCTCTCGGCGTGTCTCTCTTCCCCGCTCTTTTCTTCGTCCACATCTTTTTTCTCCGGCCGCGCCACGCATTTTTTTGCCACGTAACGTTACGACGAACGCCGGCATAATTTCATTAGCATTTGAAGGCAATGTGAGAGCACTAATTAAGCTAATTAGGAGTGTTTCATGACGGCGATTCTCTTGATGCGCCGCGTATCCCATCTGAAGTAGGGGGAAAAGGAACGCGCGGCGCGGCGTGGCAGCCGCGTAAAAATGTAGCGGACTAATTGAAATAAAAAGGATATCCAGCCAAGTGTAATTGAGGCGAGGGGTTCAACCTGGCTTGTAAATAGCTTCGAGGATTCGTTTAATGAGTTCTTTAGAATCGTCTACTGGCTTGGCGTTCGTCTCGCGGCGAACATTCACGCCGAAGAATCAAGAGAAATTATTGAAACGCCGTTCCCTTACTATCAAATCGCGTTCAAACGTCATCAATTCACCTTGCCAAAAATTCGTTTTAACACCTTGTACACAGCGACTCCAAAATCGAAACAAGTCGAGAAAAAAAACTAAAAAACTTATGCTTTTTACCACGTTTCTTTTTTTAAAGAATAATTTCTCGAAAGGTGATTTGAAGGTCGACATATCCATACATGGTTGAATTGGGTTTTTCATTAGCTATCATGTTCCACTTATCAAAACACTATTAACACTGTTAACATGTGAATTTTTTCTTAATCTATTATTGTTTTATGAGAGACAAGTCTAGTAATAATGAACGCCATGCAGTTTTAATTTGTGTTAACTATAGTTCGTTGTGGTCACTCACTGAATTCCAGGTACTTCTGATGCACCGGATCGTATTCATCCCAGGTCAGAGTGCGGAATTTGCTTTTCTCCCGGCTGGCGGGCAGAAGTGTGTCGTTTCGGCTATGATGATCGATCACGTTCGGATTCCTGAAATGAAAACGTAAATCGTTATTATAGATAACGCCATTGATCGCCGGCGATCATCTTGGGAATATCGGTCGTCTGTCGCGGACATCCATTACTACTTCCCTCTTCCCGTCGGGGATGGTAGCGAACCTGATGTTTCGCGGATACCCTCCGGATGTCAATTTTACGTTATTCTAAGATTTACTACACGTTCAACCGCAATTTAAAGCCGTGGAGCTAGGACATCTTACGGGAAAGTTCGGAAAATTTTTTTAATCAGATATTCTGAGATCTATTACAATATTCTTAAAATTACAACATGGTGAACCTTAATACTCATCCATTCCTCATTTCACGAAATCAATCTGTAAAAAAATTTCAATGTTTTTCAACTAAAATTGATGAGTGAACATTTATAATTTAGATTGTTCTGTTCCGGATGAAAAAAATAAAAGTCACAAAAGGTTTTGGAAAAATTTACCTACAAATAACAAACCAGTGTAACTTATTTCGGAGGAGGGTTGATTTAATTCTTCAGTCTCCGGAAATCTTTCCGGAAGGTTCTCGGAAGAGTTTGGAACATTTTTAATGAGATAGAAATAAATAACTGTACGAGTTATACGATTACTGCGACCCTTCCGAACACCCTCTATTACATAATAAATATCGCTGTCAGACAGCAGATGTCCCCTCGTGTCACATCGATGTTTGGTCGCCTGGGATGGGGACAATTTCGAATGTTGGACTTGGTGAAAAAGGGGAGGGGGTAGATTCTTTTTACGAGGGGAGCAGCGCGAGCCCCGATTTGCAAGTGAAAATTCGATTCGCTGTGAAAAAGAATATTAGAAGCTCGCCGTAAGAAAGTTTCGAGGTCGTCGCGCGGACGCGCAGCGGTGTGTAATACTTCGGAACGACAGGGTGCCGTGCACAGCGAAATGGATTTCGACATCCGGCGACGAGGGAAATGGGTTTATAGTCGGGAGCGAAGTATGGGGAGAGGGTTTGTGCGCGAAGTCTACGTAGCAAGGGTCCCACTTGAGCTGATAAGAAATCTTGAACTCGCAAAGCAGTCGAATGAAGTTGCCAATCTCGAAAGGTCGGCTTCTACTTCTTCGTTTGCGACGTGCCCGTGCAGTCACGATAAAAAAGAAATTCCGGATGCCAGATGAAACGAATGCACGTAACCATATTTTGATAGAACGACTTTTCGTCATCAAATCTTTTTTATTCGTCCGAATACATATGCACAAATTCGTAACAAACGTATGCTACCAGGCGATAAGAAAGTTGCTTGGGTAGGCACACAAAAGATTATAATCATTAATTAATGAGTACTGAATTATTTTTTCAATCAATTGCATAATTTTCGAGGGAAACTGGTTTCGTTTTAATAGCAGTAAGTAAAGTTGAAACACATTTGTATTTGCAAGCGAACAAATGTTACTGGTCAATAATTCCAAGTAAAACAGTATTTGTCAGAAAAAAGCAGTAACATCATTTACAGCTTGCTGCGGAAAACAATGAAAACAGGGAAATGTATCCTCTGGGAAACCAGAAGTAATTAATATTCGGCTCATCAACCATCGACCTCTACTACTCGCTCCCGTGGAACTAGTAACTCTTTGTATTCCAGTTCTTATGGATTGTAAAACTGCAACTCGAAGTTGATTACGAATTCCAACGGCAAATTATATCTCTGCCGTTCATGTGATTGTTCGTGGTGCCCGGTGTTGGAATTACAAAGTTTTCCAGCGGAATGCGCGTAACAGAAATTTTATGTGTTTTCCGGCGTAACGGTTCGACGGGATATTAGGTAAACTGCCAGAGGGAATTCAATTAATTGCTGGCCATCGTCGTGATTGCGAGTTTATGATTCGGATTAGTGAAAATATTCGCTACTAATATTCACGAAATTGTTTCGTAAACGTTGTAAACATTTTTCAATCAAACGCCAGTATAATGTTAGGAATTTCATTCAGCGTAACACCGGCGTGTAGGAATTCCGCATGGGCAGTGGTCAAATGAATAGGTTAATTCGATAATAAATCAGCGCATTCGTTGGTCCCGCGGCTCGCGAATTCCGTCATTGATAAAGGGGAGAAATGAACATAGCTACGTGGTGTCTCGCTTTAATTCAACCACGCAATAACAACACATTCGAATTTTTAACATTTTAGAGAAAGCTCTGGTTTAAGACGAACGTCCTACACTGACCAAGTATAACAAATTAAATTATAAAAAACGGAATTTTTTATTCAAACACATATTACATATTAAACAGTACAAAGTTCAAGTAAATTCAATCTTATAACTTCTACATTTTAGAGAAAGCTCTGGTTTAAGACGAACGTCCTACGCTGACCAAGTATAACAAATTAAATTATAAAAAACTAAATTTTTTATTCAAACACATATTACATATTAAACAGTACAAAGTTCAAGTAAATTCAACCTTACAACTTCTACAAGGCGTTTCACGTTTGTATGTTTTGTGCTCTCGGGCAGTTTTATTGTTAATTCCGTTAGTGGATTTACATTTACGTCGAGGGTAGCGGCGAACGAAAAACTGCTGGGACGAGAATTGTGGTATCAAGTAGTCGCGCAATTTGTCGCGGGGAATTTAATATCACTGCCGGTCGAGCAATTTTTCGAAACGACGCAAAGATACCTGAGACAATTCCAGCGCATCCCCCGAAACCGCTAATAGCAATTTACCGGACGCGTAGATTCAGGTAGCGCGTAATTAAGCCCCGCACTGTTCGCCGACCCTCTATCGCTCCTCTAAACGCGTTCCCGTCGTCCCATAAACGAGAACTGAGCAGATTTTGTGGCCACGTAGGGGGTGTAGCCCGTTATGATACCTCGGAAGTGTACCGGGCCGCATTAGTCGCGCTACGACCCTTACAGATATCTCGTTATAGTCGAGAAATCCCACACTTTTCCCTCGTGCGTGACGACCGAAATTGTTTTCTTCGAACCCCTCAACTGGAAATGGGCTGCAAACCCATGACAGACAATTATATTATACCTTTGAAATGACTATTACTTTTCCCAGATATAGTATTAGAGTTAGAGCAAACGTAGGAGAGACGCCACTGAGTTTTCATTCGATGTAAGACTTTCAGAATTTAATTGAAAGCAATTTTGCAATATATTAATTTCGACGTTTCGGTCTTTGTTTAGACCCTTCTCAAGAAAATAATGATTGCGTTTGTGAATGATTAAAGCAACACAGAAAGTAATATTTTGTTGATGAGAACATGTTACAAACAATTTTTCAAGCATGTCAACTTACGTTTATGTCTTACTTGTAAAACATTGTTGAACATAGGATTCAACGTAGAACGTGTTTCTAAAAAGATTGTCCATTTCATACTTTTTCGTATCTCTTCAATAAATATTAAAAACCGTAATTAAAGGAATCCTTTTCCATACCGACGTTAATTCGTTCCTACACCATTAGCACAGGAAAGTTTTTTGTAAAAATCATTTGTTTTTAGAGCCGCTACACGAGAATTCCCCTCTAATGGCTGGTAATGGACTCTCTGTAACGTTCTAATTGAATTATAAAATAATACCGAAAACAGCTGCGGAACAACCGGTGCATTACAAATTCTAATGAGATACGAAGTTCGACTAATTATCGGGCCGCGCTACTTACAGTCAAATTTAATGGAGCTGTTCAACGTATAATTTAACTTTCGCACGGAGCTACACGCGACGAGCCGAAACGGCTGCAAGTGTCTATCTAATTAGTCGGTTTTACTACTTACTATTTAATACTCTTAAATGATAGCGCGTGATTACACGTGATGCGATAGTAATGTGTCTGTACCTTTAATGTCGAGCCACGGGAATTTTCATTGCAATGCACAGTCGGAATAACACGGATTTATATTGCACAATACGGTGAAAGCATTTCAGTCCGACTGTACACTGGCTAATACCAATAGTGTGCTTTATTACTTCTATATAAACAGTCTTCATAAAGTTATAAAAATATAGATTCACGATCTCATTTTATTCGGAAAAATGTTAGTAACGCGGCAGTATTGTCTGGTGGACATATCTGATCCGGTATCACGTTACGTATTTTCATCGACCGTGCTCGAAGGAGTCTCTCAGAGGTAGAACAGCGGGGAATTGTCGAAAATATCGACCTCGTCTCTTTCGCATCTATCGAGACATAACTGTGTCCCTTTGGTCCCTTTCCTTTTTCGCAAATACGGCCGAATTACAACGGGCGAGGAGTACAAAGGACGAGAACGGTTATCCGACACCGTCAAAGGATTCGAGGGCCGTGCACGGTCGATGTAAACAGTGTTTCAAGCCTGTGTAATACTTCCTGCGACCCGGACAAAGTAATCACGGCGGGTGTTGGAGCATCCACGGGACCGTCGGTCCCTCGGCCGTATGCAGTAGCTGTGTGCGCCGCACCGGGGCGAGGGGAGAAGGCGAAACTTCTCGATACTGAATTATGCCGTGGCCGTGTCTCGAATCCTGGCTCGCATTCCGGATTCCGCGGACGTATTCTTCCCCGCCAGGTTCGTGAACGGACTCGGAACCCTCGAACAAAGCGCACGCCGCGGTTCGCGGCTTAATTCCCTTTCGATTTGCTACTTGTTGCGTTAATTCAAGCCAGCCGCTGATGCGTGGTTTCCTTCGACGTAAGTTCTTGGCCCCGAGAACATAATCGAGGCCAGAGTTCCCCAAGATACAATACACAGTGCGTCTAGTAATTTTTAACACATTACCGACCAGTGATTATTGTATAATTTTTAAACATCTACGGTACCTGGCTAAACACTATTTAATGAAATGTATGATCATGTATGAAATTCGATTAATTTATTCCATTGAAAATGAAGACGTAAAGGACTCTAAATTATACTATTTACGCAAGGGAAAACATTTTGTGAAGCTCGACCATCCGACGCGCTTCAGTTTGGAAGGGTTAATTAAACCATGGAGAGGATCTCCCTTTTCGAAAACGCAAGCTGACGGGCTGGAACGTTTTTTAACCTTACCGAAGGAAGGTGCCCGCCCCCCTTCTTGGAGCATCGTGTCGTTGGCCGTTACGGCGGGTGGATGGGGGTGGACAGGGGCAATGCATCAGCGGTTAATGAGCAAACTTTAATATTCTCCCGGACTAAAACCCGACCCGCCGCCACCTATCTTCCAACGGCCGCGAAGCAACCCTTTTATAGAGGGGGTTGCTCGGGGGAGCGAAGGGGGACGAAAAAGAGGGATGACACGAAGCGAGGAACGCGATTACACGACTGCCATAATTATTGCGCGCCGCTAGACGTAGCGGGAAATGGAGGTACGTTGTTGCACCCACCTGTGGGGACGTTCTTTTGCGTCGCGCTGACTTCAAACTCCCCCGCTTTCATTAATTTCGCGTACGTCCAATTAACGTCCACCCATCCCCGCGCCCGGGGAAACTTCTGGTCGACCTCAGCCTCTGCCACCGACTGCAGAATGATATTGGACTTAATAAAGAAGCCCTCATGGTGCCTTTTAGGTCGGCTGGAATTTATGCTGGTGTTCTTTGGGGCTAGCTTGTAACTTTGACCAGCCTTTGAGTTTCGAATCTAAAATTCCACCCTTCTGATGAGCAAATAGAAGCTCCCTGTTTGGATAGGAAAATAGGGGATCTTATTATTCCAAGCCTTTTCCATAACCTTCTCTCAGTTCTTTCGTAGTATATGAACTCCCATTTTTCAGAGGTGTAAGCATGTCCGAAAAAATATAAAGTGTCGGGCGTAACTTCCAGCCTAGCCATAATCAAACAGAATGGAATTGTTTTAGGTAAGAAGAATTGTTTAACCCTCATCCGTCCCTCGTGTCAATTTGACAGCGAGGGACAGCTTCAGTTCGTGAAATGAGGGACGGATGAGGGTTTATTTTCGAATCGAAACTGCTCCGAGTACGAAGGGTCGAGAGAAGATAACTCATTGACGACACGACTGGCACTTTTCTGATGGTGGTATTTTTGCAGAGAGCCGGCCGCGCCACCGAACCGACTAATGTTCCGACCCGAAGATTCTGCTTGTTCCGGTTCGAACAGCATGATCCTGCGTCTGCAGTAATGAGCTGCGATAAATTCGCTAGGCCATTGTAACGACCGGACAACAAGCGGAACCGGTCTCGTTGCTAATGGCTTAGCTCGTAGAAATATGGCGCGATGAATCGACGCGGCCCCGGACGGTAGAAACAGAAATACTATGGAGACGAGGACAATTAGAGGGACGGGACCGTCTGGTCCAGCTGATCGATTGCTGACGCCGCGAAATTGCTTTCGCCCGTGCACCGGCGCCGAAATGTGATTGGAATTCGATTAAACGTCCGTTGTTCCGCCGGCCAAGACGCTCCGAGGACGATTGAATCCATCTTCGAGTCGCTTTAACACTGATTTCCTCGGCAATTCCGTCGATCGAACCGCGCACAGCCTATAGTCGGTCTTAATTGACTATACTACGCCGATGAAAAGAGCTCGCGATAACAGGTGTTCCGAGCCGCTTTCAACGTTAAATCTGATCGTGGTTAGGCCTGGAAGAGGTAGGCGTACGATTAGCCGCGATCGATGGACTGTACACGGTATAGCTAGAGTCACTGCCGGGACAAGAAACGCCTAAGTCTCGACAAAGTGAATAGCCAATGTCGATCGCACGCCGTCGTCAGCGTGTATAGACCACGGAATAATTCAACGCTTGTGCATGAAGGAAGGGCTGTTAGTTAGATACTTATCGGCAAACGCGACGCACCCCCATGCAAAAAGCTAGGCCGCTTGTTGCACTTGTCGAATGTGGCCGTTTAGAAGGCATTTAATATCGTTCGTTACCTCTACAAGAGTCACAAAGGATCCTAGTAACCGTGGCCCGTGAGGGTCGCAGCAGGGTAATGTGTACTAGTCAGGGGCCTAGTTTATGATTACGGTGCGGACGTGACTTCAGGCTGTTTTTGAGATTGAGCGGAACTTTCTGTTTTGCAGTTTCTCGGATCACGGTACCCCGTAGATTTTTGTACAGGCACCCTCGAATTATTAAGCACTCGAATCAGTTTCTGCCATTTGCTAACAGATGTCGCGACTAATACAGTTTTCTCTCGTTGCGGATCAGGGTACTTTTCAGGTGGACCTTATTTTTCGACTTTCCAATGTTTTTCAGGACATCCCCTAGAATTGTGACACTTGACGCAAAAATAATGTGTGCAAAATATGAAATCGATCGGATAACGGGAAGTAATAATGTAGAAACAAAATGTAGCATTAATTAAAAAAAAATTGTGACCTTAAAATCTCAAAAATTGACTTTTCAAAACAAAATTTTTTTTTACGTTACATTTAATTTAATAAATAATACAACTTTTGTCTAAGGAATTTTTTCTATTTTTATAAATAGCGAAAATATTTAGAAATTCCCATTTATACACACACTATTTTTGCGTTAAGTGTCACAATTCTAGGGGGTGTCCCAAAAAATTGGACAAAATATTTTTCAACAAGTATTACTAAGGTCCACCCTAGTACTTATGTGACTTGACATTGTTCTTAAGTTTGAGTTAAAGATTCGAAAGGCAATTTGAAGAGGCCTGCAGAGCGGAGTTGACGAGGGGAAGGGCGGCACTGTCCCGGGCCGGTGGTTGGTCGCGTCGTAAAGCGGGCGTTAAGCTCGAATATGAAGCTTTTTCGCCGGTATCAGCAGGAAATTCTGCACTGCGGCGGCCAAGAATGTGCTAACGACTTGGAGGGAAAGAGAAGGCGAAATTGAGGGGGAGGGGGCGGCAAGTCGGCGTGGCACGTTATAACGATGATATAGTGCCGGTTGTAATTACGACTGCCGCATACCTTTCCCCCACCGACGGCCCCTTCGCTCGGCAACCTTCGACGTTTTTCGCCCGCCGAGAAAAGTAATTCCGTTCTCCGCGAGACGGAAACCGGTACGGCTTTTATGTCGGTTCTGGTGTTATTCAACCATTATTAGGTTAACCGTGAGATAGATCGAGGGTTTATTTAATCCGACGAATCTATAGGCATGGCTAGTTTCAATCGGTTAAGTACTCGAATGTTGTACAGGCTACGGCAAAAGTTTCCTGGCATTTTGTTACGGGAGGTTTCGTTAGTTTGTGAATATTATTTCAAGGTCATTGCAATCAGGGTCACACATACTCCAAATGGGCCCCATGGAAATCATCGACAGATTTCCCCGACAACAATTTTGACCGACACAAATTTGAGTGAAAACGATTTTAGATTTGTTGGTGGTCAAATTTGTTGTCGATCAAATCCACTATCGGTTAAATTTGTTGTTGGTCAAATCTGGAGTCGGTGAAAACTGTGTCGGGGAAATAATCTGTGCCGTGGATTTCCATAGGACCCATGTTTGTAAAATATGCTATAAAATTAAATATCTTCGTGAATGTCGTTTTGTCCAAATAGAATGATTCATAATTAAGCTACATTTGTACCAAGACTAACTGATCCGAGATACTTGACTGTAATTCGTCCTGTCGCTTTTGTGACGTAAGTATAATTATACATCTACTGTCGGACAATCATCCGGGAGTATTGTGCCACGTATAATATATCATTGGGACGCAGGTATCAATGGCGTTATTTCGACGTTACCGAATTAGTCGCGAAGTAACCTGAGAGCTTATTTAATCAAACGGATGTATGGCCATTGTTAGTTTCAACCGGTAGAACACTGTGCAACACTGTAATTAAGGCATCTAATCAGGTGACATTGTATGGAATAGGTAGAATAGCCAAGCGCATGTTCAGACAAATCTAATTATATGAATTCCACGAGGTTAATCCTATGAAATCCCGCGTGCGTTATTTGGACACAGCTGTCAACGATATTATTTAAACGTTATTGGATAAACGACGAAGTAGATTGAGGGTTTATCCGAACAAACGAAAGTTCAGCGTCATCAGTTTCGAGAAGGAGAATCCTAGACAATATGATTATGAACTTGAAATTATTGTAGGGACACCCCTATTGCACATGGGTACGTGACTTCTTGTAGTTTGGCTACGGCGTTAGGCTTGTCATCGTCACGTGATTTCCGTCCGTACCTTGGTACCTTCGATCCTTGGGTCCTTGCCATAAACCCCTTAAAAAACGTTAGCTCCTTGGGTCCTGCGCGGCTAGTGTTTGCAACTACAGCGTATCTGGATGCCAGATGGCTGGAAAAGGGTTTGGTCGCTAAATGTTGGCCTTGGCAAATCTTGGGGACCGTTGCAAGCATATAGTTTGGAACACAAGACCGATCACGGGCAGAAACAATTATAGTGTTCGAGATTCCGAAACTGATGTTTCGTGTCTGACATCTGCACAGAAGCGAGAGTTTTGAGTCGATGGAAAATCCTGGTGACGTAAGGGTGCGTTGAAGCAGACAACGGGCCAGTCGCGACGATCATTCGCCGACGTAAAGTAGGCCATCGCAAGAGCACGATCAAGTTTACTTATTGGATTATTCGGTTCACCATGGAGAGAGTAGATTATGGTCTTATGTAATCAGACAAATATACGAACACCGTTAGTTTGGAACTGTAGAACACTTCGCAGCACCGAGGCAAAGGAATGCACGTAGACGCCTCGGCGCGAGTAGATTAGGGACATACATGACCAGACACGTATGATGGCCCTCTCCCGAGAATAGCCCTGCATACGTAATACGGTCGCAAGTGTCAAGTTGTTAGCCTTATGGAACTTTCAGCAGAATAATGATGCGCAGACGAAACTCCGTCATCTGAACTAAGTACAGTATTCTCTTCGTAACTGTGAAAACTACAGCATTGCCGAGCGACAGTAACGATTGAAAAAGGGAGAAAAACTGAGGTTAAATTTATAGGGTTGATGCGTGTATTGTATGTGTGTACAGCCCTATATATGACTGAATTTGTAATAACATTGAATTCTAAATCATCTAGATTTACGTCATTATTATTACGCATAGCAAACAATGTTTCAGATGAAGTTGAATGGTTTTGAACCAACATGAAAAATGGTTTTGAAAAGCCTTACGGCTTTTCCTTACAAAGTCAAACATGAAAATTCACACTTACGGTAGAGGTGCACGAATTCTACGCTTCGCTTATTACGAGAGTAATTATGATCGTAACTGTATCGTGTTTAGTGTCATTTTACTTAGAAAAACGAGACGAACACGACGATAGAAGTTTCGTGAACATGAAAATGGAAAATTGGAAAAGTCGCAACAAGTGGAACAAGAGAAGTTTTGTACCCAGACTGCGATGAAAGGTGGGAATTTCGTTAAAGTGACACCGATGAACGGAGAAACCGTCGATATATCACGCGTAATAGAGTTCCGTCGGCTAGCTGGCGACAAGCTGACACTGGCTATCAACACGACAAAAGGGGGGCGTCTGATGGTTGCGTCTGCTTGCCAACTTTTCTACGGTTGCCTATTCTCTACCCAGTGCAGCAACCTTCGGGCGATCATGAGGACCATCAGTAGTTGGAATCGAACTTGCTGGAACCGGGCCAAATCGGATCGCGAGCTCGTTGAAGCTGAATTCGTGCGATGATTTCGGGAACTCTGCATATCTGTCAGGGAAAAAGTGTACGCCTCGCGAAGAAACTGTAGGACTCGTAAAAAAACTGAATAAAAAATGTATAAAATACGATTGCTCGACAAGAGTTGACCGCGGAGCGTTTTAAGACCGAGTGACAGATTTCCTTCGAGTTTTTCGCGCGAGTAGCAGACGGCGCTTGCTACGAAATGGCGCACGGCCGCGCATGAAAGGAAACCGGAGCGTGCATCCGTTCGAGAGAAGCGTGCAAAAAGGGTTGAGAAAGGGAGGCGAGGAAGAACGCAGCCTTGAAACAACGAGCGAAAGGAAACGCGAGAAAGTAGTCTTTTCACTTGTGCCAGTGACGGCGAGGCGTCACGGAGTCGCAGCTGCGTCGGAGGAGAGAGAAATTCGCGCGGCTTTGTGCGACGTGGCTGCTGAACGCGTGAAAACGTGTGCAATCGAGTACGTTTAAGGGACGATTCGAGTGTACCGCCTCCTCGCTGGCGCATTCAACTAATCCCGAGACGAAGGAGAGACGGCCGGGAGTCTAGACTGATTTGATGACTCGCACGCGCGGCCCAAGCGACAGACAAAAGTGCTTCGATGAATGACGAGCATGAAAATGAGCAAGTGGATCTCCCTTTTGTTTCGACCCTAATCACACACTTCCCTTCCCACGGTTTTTCCTTCCGTCGACAGAATACCTCGGCGCCCGGGAATCACCTTTACCGGCCCCCCGGACACCCTCGGATTATTAGACTTTTCTAATTAGAATTCCGAGAACCGGCCGCCGACAATTCGGAATGCTCGCGGCAGTCGATTTATCCTTTTATTCAAATTATTTCTAGAAGCCTCGACCTATCCCCCCGTTGGCGCGTTCGATCGCCGAGGTATTTCATTCAGCTGTTCAGAATCCGCTACTACTCTTATCTGGCCGACCTATCGTGCAACGTTTTCAACCTCCCCTCGGGAGTTCTACTTTAAAAAGGTACCAAGAGGAGATTGACCTGTTCTACTGGCGGGCTGAATAAACAGGACCTGGTGCACATTCTGCGTTGCATACTGTAATACGCGATGCGTTTATTCGAGAGTCCTCGCACTCCAGGGAATTTACAGTCAGCCGTTGGCGCTTCCTATGGTTGTTGGTAATTATTAGACGAGTAGTCTAGATGATATCAGCGCAAAGGTTCGATCAGTATTACATTAAAGCAATCGTGCTAGTTTGGTTAAACTCTCAACGTTTCGATCCCGATATGGATCATTTTCAAGAGAGAGAAAACAACTGCGTCTGCTTTATGAAAAAATTAGAGACAAGAATATATGTATAAGCACATTGTTGTTTCACAAGTCACAGTAACTTGAATAATTCTCAATTTGAATAATTCTAAAACATCATTACTGTTGTGCCAAAACAAACCAAACAGATCTAACGTCTTAGTGGGGCAGTAATGATGTCTTAAGAATTAAAATAATTTAAATTGAAATATCTTCTAAACTACTAACTTCCAGATTCAGACATGTTTTAGTATATGATGGTACATCACGATAACAAATCCTCGCCACCCGAAAGAAACAGAATGGTGTCCTGTGTGTTCGTATCTTATGTGCACGACACGTCTGCGACGTCGTCCATTGTCAGCGAGCTATCTTCTCGCAAAACAGCAATATAGATGAACATTGTGCTGACACGAGCTCCAAGTGTCAAGGGACTGGATGCACGAAATTACTTGACTCATCGGTGCCTTTGCTGCGGAAGTAGTGGCGCGGGTCAAGGGTGTCGGCCGTCATACGGTTTCGATGGGCAAAGGGATTTCCACACAATGCTCAGCGTCCGCGGATTATGGTTCGTGTCCGCGACTGCGGGATTTGCGCGCCGGTTATCCGTTTATTTGTCCGATCCTGCACACGGGTTCCCTCTCGCAAGCGGATGGAATCAAACGGAAACCGTCAACGGGATCCTTCCGTAATTCCTGTATCACTGCCGGGAATCCCTCGAATTTTCGCCAGAATCCGAGGAAAGAATTTCATCGAAGAAAACCGGGAGAACGAACTTAAACGGGAGTTTGTAACGATTCCATGTTTTAATCTCGGAAAGTTCTACTAGCCCCCATTCGCCGTGCTCATAAAACATTTTATTCCCAGGCTTGAATTTCCGGAAATCTTTCGGGGAGAGCATTAAGCCGCGGGCTTATTCTTTTTAATTGAAAGCGGCATTTAGCTTATTTTGTCCTGCGCACGGCCCACCTCTCCGCTCGCTCTCTTGTTTCTCTTTCTCCTGTCCAGATTTCAACGAGTTTTCTCTCGCTCTGTCTTACTTGTTTTCGCCCATTTTCAATTCCGGTGTGATGCGCGCGCGCGCTCGCCCCTTTAAGCACTTGATCCACTAAATCCGAAATCTTGACTGCACATCGGCTTCCCGCCGGGAATTCTGTTGAAGATACTCGAGCCGAAAAACGGGTCAGGGACTGGCGTGCTCTGAACGTGAGAAGCACAATTGGGGCGTCCGAGGATTACCATTTACCTCTTTAATTACAGAATTAAAGCGGACGGGGGATTCTTTCTGCCTGGCGGAGATCTCCGACTACCCTGGTAAACATTTCCCACCCCTCCGTTTTGTCTCCCACTTCCCTCACCCGTCTCTGTGTTTAGTTCTCTCCTTTAATTCCACCGTGTTTCCCCGTTAATTCAACGATAATACGTCCACAGACGGACGATACATCCTATTAAATCTTGGAAAGTTTAAACCGTTTATCGGGGAATTTAAACGCCGCTGCACCTCGAAACAAACGGAACCGTGCTTACGTTCATGAATGTCCCGTTGAATGTCGCTTCTCCGAGCACTCAGCTTTCTGAAAAGCTTTCTATCCCCTCGCTCTCTATTTTTCGCTTCCTACCTAACTCTCCTCCCTCTGTCCCTCTTATCGCTTTGACCGTCATCTAATTTCACCGATTCCACGGACAACAAGGACTCCCGGCTCCTCTGTTTACCTTACTATTCCAGCGACCACTCGAACCAGAAGTTTCCTATAAAATTCGCACCCGACGATTCAATTATTCCACGCTCCACTCGTCCGCCGATGATAACTCGTATGTGGATCTTTATGCAAAATACACATTTTCCTTTTTAACACGTCTAAGTGGTTGAATATAATACAGCAGTGTACTCATCAAAATATTCATCAATTGACACACAATGCAATGAAACTTTTCTAATTTTCCATATTTTCTTTAGAAAATTTTTTTAACCGTCGTATTCGTCTCGTTTTTCTCAACAAAATGACACCAAACACGATATAGTTACGACCATAATTACTTTTATAATAATGATTGGGATTATTCCGATTAGAAAAACGAGACGAACACCAAAAACCAAAAATAACTTTCTTCATTTATTAACAAAATAGAGAATTACAGTGAATCAATAAAGATTTTATGCATTTACGACAAGAACTCTCTTTCCGAGGAGCGTTCGAGCGTATTTATCGTGAAACGATAAAAAGAGGAAATAAAAGTTGTAACGTTCGAAATGTTTATATTAATCTTGGGAAATCTCTGGTCATTATTGGATTACAGATATTCTGAGGGGACAGTGTCTGGACGGTTGAAATTGTTCCGGTTGATTAATCGCGTTAGCGTCACCGTGGGAGCGCGTTCTTATCTGGGATTTTTCAAACCCCCGAATTATTCCTACGGTATTCGTTCCGTCCAGACTGTCCCGCGGGATCAATTTTCACGATTATTTGTCGCGGTTCGATCGAACGGGAAAATATTTTCCCGCCTGGAGGCACGATTCATCAAACCGCTTCAAAATCAAGCGTCGCGAAATTTAACATTTATCCCCTGTCCGACTATAAATCTTACGAATCATCCGACTGAATAATACGCGGAATCGTTGCACATTATCACGGGGAATATTGGGATCGATGGTTTTTTTAAACATTGCTCCCGGCTGACCAGGTAGATTAAATATTCACTCGACCGAAGGTCCAAAGGATTTCAAACTCGAAACTAAAGGTAGCACACATCGAATCTCTTGAAAAATTGGTTCTCAGCCAAATTGTAAACGAAACGTATTTTTCAAATTTTTAGAAGTTGTAAAATGCAACTTTTAGTATTTTTGTCACAATTGTTTCTGGTAAATTTTGGAAGGAAAAAACTGAGGTAATTATTATATAGAAAAGGTCTGCGTACTCCGATTTTGATGATATTTTAATATGTTATAGATTTTGTCATTTTGAACAAAATGAATAAATAAAAAAAATTGAATGAATGTATTTTGCAGGAATACGAAAAACTCAATACAGTATTCGCGATAGTTTTTTGCAAATATCTAAAAAACTAAAAGCGACCCCCCTATATTGGAACAGGAAAAAGTTGTTCAAAATGACAAAATCTATAATATATTCAAATTTCATCAAAATCGGAGTACACAGAGGTTTTCTATATAATTACCAAAACTGGGTCAGCCGTTTGGTTGTCCAAGTTTTCGTTCCACTCTTGTTCTACGGTTCTTCACGAGGTTAATAATAGCTGTTTCCGGTTGGTTTCTTGATTTCTACGCGTGATTCACGCTTGGTCCCATCGAAGGTTAATTGCACAGCGAGGTTTCCAGGCGCAAAGACATTCCAGCGTTCGAACGAAGCAGCGGCTGTTACCGTTCCAGCCGGAAACCCCCGCGAACTAGCTGTACAACCGCAATCACCACTTTGCTCGTGCGGGTGTAAACGTCGGGAACAGTCGCGACTTTTTAAGAGGTTCGGCCATTGGTTAGTCAGGGTGAAAAGTTTCCGTTCGGCGTTCGTAATTGGCACCATTTAGATGCCGAAAAGTTGCTGATGTGCCTTGGGAAACTTTGTCCCCAGTTAGACGATTGTTTGCAATTTAAGCGACACGGTTAATGGACGCGGAGCACGTAATAAGTTGCGAGTTACGATCGAACCGTGCGGCGAATGTCGTGTTGGGACGGGACGTGGACACCATCTTCGATGCTTCCTGCATGAAATCGCGTGTCCCTGGCCCGCCACGCTCAAAGAAAATTGTCGATTAACTCGAACTAATGGCCCTCGGTGGCAGTACCCCCCGGTGAAAGCTCTCTGTTACGCCCTACGCCATTCACCGGGAGTGATCCAATTCTTTCTCGTGGCTTCCAAGTAATTCGGTAATCAAATACTTTCACGGAAGAATCGAAGCGTATTGAAAAGTTAAGTGTACTGTCTATAACCGTTAACATTGATCACCGTCGAGTTTCCTAATTTCACATTTTTTCACGAATCCTTTACCATCGTATTCATCTTGTTTTTCGAATTAAAATGACTCTCGACACATGATATACTTGCGATCATAATTGCTTATGTAAATAATTATGATCGTAAGTATGTCGTGTTGTAGTGAAGTAGAAGTTTCATTGATTCAACACCAAAATGAAAGGATTTTGATTTAGCTAGCAAGAGTTCTTTGATGTTTGCCGAATGCTCGAAGGTATCTTGGAGAACGAATCTTTGGCTACTGAATACTGTCTAGGGTAAAGATGTTGAGAATTGACCTTGACGGACCAGGTGAAGAATATTGGGGTCTCGTGGACGTCATATTTACCGATGCCGGGGATTTCGTGAGTGCTGGGAAAATCTTCTTAGAACTCGAGCGAGCCCGTTTAAGCGAATGAACGTCGTTTCACGCGTTCCGCCCGACAAGCGTCTCGCACCCCCTCGGGCGATTTATCCCCCTGAATTATCGGGGTCTCATCGTTTTCCCCTTTCTTCTCATCGGCGGTCGATCTCTCGATCGCGTCCCCGGGCGTCGCGTCGTGGCGGTAACCTCGTGCCATCTATTGATTCGCTGCAACCCCCGTTCACCCATCCCATCCCGCCACCCTCTATCCCGTCCATCCATTATGCATACCGCGAGAACGGAAGAGCCTCCTAACCACCGACTTACCTGTTGCGAGCTCGCACAGGCTATGGAATTCCCAAAGAACTCGACGCCCCGCGCGAATACCACCAGCAGCACAAAGCGTCCTTCCCCGAGACCATCCACGGGGCTGTTTGCGTTATAGATTCATCGAGATCGCTTTGTGCCGCTCAGCCGGCTGATGGAGTTTCGAGAGCCCGCTGTTTACTTTGGGGGAGACCGGTGACAAAGCCTCTGGTTACCGAGACGGGAGGAATCTCCTCGTTTCCCCTTTGGTTTCGCGGCCGGTCTAGAACTTTTCCTTGCTGATCCACCACCACACCGACACGGAATGATTGACCTTCACCACTGAACATTCTTCCACGCGACGACATTCTCCCCGTTTTATTGCCCCCAGCTATTGCGTCCTTCGCTACTTTATCGTCCTCCCTGCGAAACCCCGACTCGGACTACTTACTCGCAGATTTACGTTCCCCCGCAAACGAATTATTGACCTTTGCTACTACATTATTGCGACTAGCTCAATGAAAACCGAGTATCCGGAAAAATATCTTTCAATCCTAAGCGACCCTTCGCCCAGCAAACCGGATATTCTCGATGTTACCGTGTCGTGAATTGTTGTCACTTTGTTCGCGATACGACTGCACAACAGACTGGACTTTTATAGTCGCTATTTTATTAGTGATAAAGCGATGGGACGTAACATTAACGCAGCAGGAGACGAAAGTAGTTCAGAATGTTGTCTTTCACAACATATGTCAAGGGTAAGGTCATCGGAGCTGCCTCCCCTAAATGTAAGATTTACCGACACGATAACTTCCAAGGTGACAGGAAGTCAGAAATGAAAGGAATATGTATTCATCATATTTACTATTTGTAATTATTGATAAGTTTACATAAATTGTGTTCAGGGACTAGTGACATTGTCATAAATTTCATTCGATATAAATTCTATGGACGACGCATTCACGACCCAACAATAGCAAGGTGCGGTATCAACTAGGTCTCGATTTAATAATTTATCGATTCGATGGGAAATTATGCGTTCGTTTCGAGTACTATAGAAATCAGCAGAATGTCAATACACGTTTGATCCACTGTATTTCCCATGGCTGCACGAGGGTTAAAGGTTATAGGAGCGACGCCCTTAACGATCCGCCAACGAAACACAACGGCCCTGTCCTCGTAAATAGACATATAGGATACGGCGGCCCTGTAAACAATAATTTAGCATAATCGTCTGGACTAAACGTTACGCCGGCCCAATAACCGCGAACGCGGCAATCGCAAACAGTGTCGCGAGACCGCCGTACTTTACTCTCGTAATCCACCGGCAAACACCGCATAATACAGACATACGTGGCAACGATCTCTCCAAATTGTTCTTAATGCCCTTCGTTCCGTGTTGCAGGGCCGGGATCCTTGCAGATTAAGGTTCACAGTGTCGCCGGCCCTACGCGACCCTACACAGATTCTTTCTCCGATTATTCTGATGGAAAGTCAATATACATAGAAGAATCGAGACAACTCCAGAAATCGTCGATACTTAAACTGTAATAATTTCATGAAAAAGAATAGTACGACCATAAAGTTGGACTCATTTTAAAGATTGAAGCTTCCCCTTTCCAACGACATCTTGAAAATTGATACACGATTTTTTGAAGTCGTTTTATCGAGCTTTGAACGAGTGGTGTTCTATCAACTTCACAGTAGTACAAGTCAATGCTTTTCGCGATCTATCTTGCTCGTCATTTTTGTTTCATAGAACAGTGAAAAAAAATCGTGCATCAATTTTCAAGGTGTCGTTGCAAAGAGGAGACTCGAATCTTTAAATCCGTGACGGTTTCGGTGAAGGACAAGTTTTTCAAAGTTTCTCACAGATGTTCGAACGTATCCGAAGAAATAAATTCGCGAATAAATCGACTTGGGGGGTGTTTCGGCTGGAGTACACTTCTTTCCGGCTGGTTTCATATCCCCCACGGTCAACATTAAATAATCCCTATTAATCAGCGTCGGAGGATCCCAGTTGGTGTTTAAACACCGTAAAATCCACCGTATCCACTCGAATCAATGTCGGGCTTGCATTAAATCGGCCGGATCGATAAATAACGTTCCGCCACTTAAAACTTCACAGTCGCATTAGCGCGTTAGAGGCTGAGCGCGGTGTTAATTTCGTATTGGACCGGCGCGCCCCTGATCAATTACGTGACCTTTTCATATTTTCAGCGATATTGTAGCTTGTCAGACAATAGCCGGTTGCTTCGTTTTCGTTTCGAGCGCCGATATCGATTTCGTATTTATTATCAGGCCCGGGCGGTAACGTAGTTTATCATAATTTACGGCAAATAGGCCGAGCCTCGCGCCATCACACGTCGTAATTCAGGCTTGACTGACGCTAACTCCGCGGGATTATCCCTTCTGCCCACACCGGATTCAACCCGTCACGGTGCCTCCCCGTGTTATGGACTTTGCGGTTTAAACGTTTTTCTACTCCACCCACAAACCTGCCCGCGTAATTGACGCCATCTTTATCTCCATCTCTCTCGGACCCGTTACGCTATATATTGAAAGAAACGATGATGGATTCGTTTCCTGGATGCATACGCCCCATGTGCGTCTTGTTCGCGCTCGTTTGTAATCATTTCGGTTAACGGAGGTTGTACCGTTACACGTCCTCGTGTAATACCCCCTCCCGATGTTAGACGATATTTTATTGCAAACTCGATCCACGTCGATCAGTCTTCGTTATTGCGCCCCGGGATACGCCGGCCGAGGAAGGTGAGTTATGAGTGAACCACGGACGTTCACGTGTATACAGATTTTCATCGATTAATTTACGGATTCCAGGGGAATTTCGCCGTCCTGAGGCGGTCGACCACTACCGACGAAATCATTCAATTCTTTCGCAAGATTTCCATGCGAAACCGATACCTTTTAAATGTACCGCAGCAAGCAAAATCGGTAATTAGCGTAAAAGAATTCAAAGTGTCCGCTTAAAAGAATGTCAATCACAACGAAAAACTGCCGATTTCTGCGCATTTGTGGTTCCTGAAAATTTTCAAAAGATGCTATATTCTAGACTTGACAGAATTCTGGAACCGCGGCTGAAAATTAATCTGGAAAAACTGCAGATTGCATAAACGTATCCTAAATAAATCCAACGTCCGCACACAGGGACAATCGCATTTTTAGGGACGCTAGTATTTTCGTAGTTGCACATAATACAAATACTACGCAAAAAGTGTGTACGCTCGTGTGACGAGTAAGCCGGCGTCCATCCGCGAGTCGAGCAGAAATCCCGTCTCTGTTTCAAAAGTTTCATCGGCTTTCGACTAAAGTAGGAAGCTCATTAAACTTTTAATTACCCGGAGCTTCAGACACTGCTGTTCCCTGTAAATCATAAAATCCGCGGGAGTCTGGTTACGAGTGCGCTTAATCCGCGAACGAGTGCACGAAGTGTAGCCCCCGCGTATCGTTATTCGATCGATAACGATTACGCCATTTACCTTCGAGTGTTATTACAAGAACTTTTGAGAGAATCCCTAAGCCATTAATCCGTTTGGCAAATAAGGACGAAACTATGATATGTAGAACGAGGTGAATAGAGTCCAGTAAGAACTTTTAATTTTCGCAATACGTCGAGAATCGGCCGGTGTCGTCGTCTTTATATCGAATGGAAACTTTATTCTTGATAAAGTAGTTTCTCTTGTATATAATATTAGGAAAATTTTGCTGTTATTTGCACCTCGAAATATTTTTTAATTCTGTTGCCAACAACTCCCTACGATTTCAAGTGTTCTATTTGAAATTTACTTCGAAAGAAAATTCCTTAACTTATATCGGTATTACCTAAAAATGAAAGAATTAAACAAGTAAAGGAAGGAGCAAATACATATCGGAACCCGTTCTATTCACATTTTTCTTTCTCCGATGTCGAATCACGCTCGATAAAGGAGTGCGAGGGTTTAATGGTCGAGCCTGGAAGAGAATGACCAGGTCCTCGCGCAAGATTGTGACTTCTTGTTTCGGAAATTTAAGTGAGCGCTGCTGTATCGATTATTGACCATCACGCGTGCACAGCAGGTGGGTCGATGATGCGCCGGTTACAGACAGCCAGACCGTTTTATCATTGCACGTACCTATGCCCGGGGATCCCCTTTCCAATAATGGAAATGGAGAGGGCATTCAAGTAGACATTGCGCCGTGCGGTAGATTGCTCCGACGCTGTACAAAGCCGGGCGAGCAGACGACACGGCCAGGGGATGCTCGTCTCCCGGTGATCCGGAGACATTTTCTCTTCTCAAAGAGAAAGACCCCACTCCTCTTCCTCTTTCACCCCCTCTCACTCTTTCTCTCTGTTAGTTCCGGAATAAGGCTATTGTCAAGGTTATGCCTCGAAACTCGTTCGAGCGAATTTCTCGCTCAGAGACGTCGCCCTTTTCCCCTCGACGCCGCCTCTTTTTTCTCTCTCTCTTCTTTCCTAACCCTTCTTTTTTTGAACGACGATGACACAAAGCTGCCCAGTCTCCCCTCGAATCCCCGGAACCAAGTTTCGCGGCATTGTGCTCGCTCATACGGGCACGATTCAGCCGAGGATTACCGATCGAACGCACCTTTTTTTAAAAGTATGCGTGATCCGCTTTGCGCGATTATGCTGTCGAAGAATTGGCTAGTATGACGGTAATGCGTGCGACGACACTGATGGTTCATCGAGCGCTTTCGATCACGGAGCTACCCATAATGCCCGGAACCGCTCATTGTTTAACCGTCTTTCTTGACAGGTTTCACTGAACTCCACGGGCATGATTAAACGTTTACATATGGCTCTGTGAGCGACCAGCATTGGAAAACTTTCAAGGCCACAATTTTTATTGTTATACAAGCAATTTAATAAAAGAAAGATATGTAAAGAGAATATACTCTCTTTAAATCGGGCGCTTCTATTAGCATTAAATGAATCGACAGCTAGGTAGTAAAAGAGAGAGAGAGACACAAAGAGATAGAAGAATTATTAGAGAGAGAGAGAGAAAGCATGTGCTACAATAAAGATAATTATTAAATATCTCAAAAACTAAAAGCGACCCCCTGTATTGGATAAGGAAAAAAGTTGTTTAGAATGTGTTGCTGCATAACATATTAAAGTTTCATCAAAATCGGAGTACACAGACCTTTTCTATATAATTACCAACTTTTTCACTAAGAAATAATAGGAAGTCGACATCTTTTGATTATGAAAAAATACAGTTAATAATTATTTGCCCTCATCTCGGCATTTTTTGTTTCTCCATTTTCAGGAAGGAGAGGAGGCGGCGAAGGGTGCAGGAAGCTCGAAGAGTCGTAAACGGGGGTGCTCGGTTAAATCGTTTCCAGAGTAAGTAGTAGCAGACTGTGTGTGTGTCGGACAACGGGCGACTTTTCTCGAAGTGGAAAGTCGTAGGTAACTTCTCTATTTGCCACGGGAATCATAGACCGTGGACGGAGCGCGAAGAGGGTAGAGGCGCGGGCAAGAATCACGGATTGAAATTTACTCGGAAAGTTTGCGATCGAGGCGCGCTCCTCGGTTTCGAGCGCCGGGAAGGACCGGAAGCGAGGTAAATATGTCACGTTCGATCTGTGCTCGAGTGGCTAGCCGAGGGGGTTTTCGAGTTTTTTTTTCACCGTGAATGCGAGATGCAGCCCGGCGAGTGCCGTTCTTCCTTCCCTCCTTGTTTCCTTCGTCAACGCCTCCGAAGGTTTTACCAGCGTGAATCTTCTTTTGTCGCTTCCAGCAGCGTCGAGTTTGCGTGTTCGTTTTATTTGATTTCACGGGCGGAGCCTGGTGTACGTCTTCCGGGGCTGATGCGAGAGATTGACCCACTGATGGCTGCCTGAGCACCAGGTCCGATTGACTCTGATCACTGAATTGCGCGAGGTTGCGTGGAAAAATTATCCGAAGAATTTATTGTAGGACTAGCTTTTCCCCGCAACTTCGCTCGAACAGAAAGCTGTTTAATTGTTTCTCCGTAAAATCTTTTAACCACTCATTCACCACATTCAGATTGCATAAATGAGCATTAAGACCAAGTATGCAAACGTTGCAACCCCTTTTCACCCAATTAGGGGTTGAAATTTGTAAATTTCCGAAATAGGTGTTTGATTAATTACATCAAAGAGCATAGAGACCAAGTTTCAAGGATATGCAACCACGAACAAAATATTCCTCATACAAACGTTGCAATCCCTTTCCACCCCCTTAGAGGTCGAATTTTTCAAAATGCCGAAATAGGTTTTTGATTATTTGTATCAAATCCTAAAATCAAGGTGCGTTCTGCTTCTTGACTAGTTGTATGAAAACATATGTTGCATGTTTAAGCTGGATACTTTTTTTACAGAAATCTAGATTCATAACAACAGTATGGAACGAAATTATTTTCAAAAATCAATTATCACGAAAGGGATCACGTTGAATCGGAAATTGAAACCGTACCCCGACACGATAAATAAATCGAGCAATTATAAGTTGTGCTAC
Organism: Lasioglossum vierecki; assembly: GCA_028455595.1. Lineage (NCBI taxonomy): Eukaryota > Metazoa > Arthropoda > Insecta > Hymenoptera > Halictidae > Lasioglossum > Lasioglossum vierecki. Next base: position 5,939,134 of record CM052339.1, read on the forward strand.
ATGGTATATTTTCTCTTGCAACCGATTTTCAATTCGCGAGCGAATCTGCCGGCAATCAAATTCCCGATTCGAAAAAAAACCATTTTGGCGACGAAAATGGGCTCGCGCGCATAAACCTCTTTCCCATAAGCGAGCTCCGCTTCAACGCCGGTCGTTCGCCAACTATTTTTCCCTCGTTAATCAAACGACCGATCAAAAAATACCGACGGCAACGAACGAACGAGCTCGTTTCTGTCGCGAATTAGCAATCACCACGTGCTGATTGCTGGTCCGGTCGAATCTGATTCAAGTTAAAATATCACCAAGCCACGTTTCTGTATCGATCAGGAGATTTTAATTGCCCTTGATTGATCAAGCAACCAAATGAGGCGTCGGAACAAGGTGCGGTTTGTTGCTTGAATTGTCCAGATAAAATTATTTTTCACGAACTGAATTTGTCTCTCGGTGTCAAATTGTCACAGTGATAGAAAATAAAAAAAATATCGATGCTTTTTAATGTGCTCCGTATTTCTTTTTATTTTAAAGTTTCAGGAAAATGTACCTACAAATAACAGGTAACCACAAAAAATTATTGGTATGTACTAATAAATAAAGTACCATAATGAAACTTGGGAAATTTCCATTTTGAGAAAGTTACAGGAAAAATATGAATCTGGTTACGGCGCCTCGAGAAATAAACTGAGCCGTGGAACCCTGGAAATCCAAATATTATATGATTTCCACAATCTTCGAATCCGATCTGTCGAAGATCCGACTTTCGTTATTTCATCGCTATCGGCTCATAGTTCTATATTTATTTTTAGAGAGACCTCGCACGGTTCTATATCACGATTCAGGATCGACGTGCTCTCGCAATTCCGCATAAAAGGGAGCAACAAAAAATCGAGACAATATCGTATTTTTCTGGCGTGAAAGTCATCTGCACTGCCATGAAATTTCATCTCCTATTATATCAGGGTTACTCGAGCTATGGAAAATTGAAATTGCCGTCGAAGCTCTGCAACTTCACAGCTTTGGCAAATTAAGAATATTCGGCCGAGCGGAAGTCGAGTTCGAATATTTTTCATTTATAATTATTAGAATCGTACATATGTTTTATAATAAGGGCTGTGAGTAATGAACGAGAAATTGTCTGACCAATGTCGAACCTGCGCTACTGGTAACTCTGGAAATCGTTGCGCGCGGCGGTCGTTCTACCAATGTCTCATGAAACTTCCATGAAACCGTTGCTTCGGTCATCATCCTTATTTGTGTCGTCAACCGCGGATTATACGAGAGTCAACGCAAACACAGCGTCCTCGGTGTTTGTGTAATGTCTGACTAAAATTAGCATTTCAACGGAGACCAAATGGAAGATATAAACGGAGAAGAAATTTCGATCGGGTAATTTTTCATATACTCTCAGTAATATTCATCGTCGCAGTATTCTTTAATAACTTAAAACAATCAATTTACCATACAGCGTGAAGAAGGAATTTTAAAAAAGTTACAATTGGTCGCAAAATTGCGGAGAAAACACTACGTTAAAAATGTTCCTGTTCGATCAACAAATCGTTCGCGATTAACTTCAACAATTGATTAAATCAGTCTCCGATTATTCGATTATTTCATCGTTTAATCAACGATTGACGATTAATTTCATCAATCGATTGAATCAATCATGATTAAAATTTTAATCGATTAATGCCCAACTCTAATCTAAACACGCTAAAAGTTGTTTTGGTAATTATATAGAAAAGGTCTGCGTACTCCGATTTTAATGAAATTTTAATATGTTATGCAGCATCACATGTTGTTTTTTACAATTTGTTTAGGTGGAGCTGTATTGAAAATTGGAAAAAATACATTTTGTAGAGCATCCGTGTTTCTTATCAGAGAAAAAGAAGCCGTGCTTGGAAATACACTGGGTGTCCCACAAGGTTCGATGAAAAATGAAAGGAGTGCTTTCGATGATGACGGGACAAATCGAGTGGATATCCGGTCGCGAACGTTCTCGCGAAAAACGGTCCGGCGGTTGGAGATCGAGATTGGCCGCGGTTTCGGTGAACTACGGGTCACGAAGCTCGTGGAACTGCGGGATTGTCCAGCGGAAACTGTTCGAAGCTGCGGATATCGCCTCTAAGTATCGAGCGGCAACTAATCGCGTAGCTGGAGCACGCTCGTCCGCACGTTTCCCATGGCAAGAAGACGGTACAATAACAAGTAATTTCGGTTGCGAGTTTAGATACAGCCACGTACACGAAGATATTACGTGATACCGGGTATACACGGTCCCTGTCTCTACGATCCGCCCCTACGTGACACCGTGCAACGGGAAACCGGAAACCGTTTGCGGCGAATAATTCATTCGGCCAGTTTGCTTTCGCGGAAAGCCGAGCAATATCGATAGCTCGTTACCATGTGCCCATTAAAGCGAACACGCAAGAAGCAAAGTATGAAAGTGGAATCATAGTGGTGCGAGTCTAAATCCTGAAGCATCGTTCATTCGCTGAATTCTTTCCTGAAAGAAGACACCATATTCTTCCACCACTAAATAAACCAAATAAATTATTTCATGGGAATGTCGCTCGAAGGACTGTCTCCGTACAATGTAGAAAAACGTGGATTTTTATTGGAAAAAATAATGTGAAAACTATCCACGGATGGACGAGGGAGATCAACAAATTCTCGGTGGGGTCGCTGCTGTTTTCCCGTTTTTCCCAGTGGAAAAAGTTATTCTTGCAGAGATTTTCGCTGCGTAAAATATCACTGCGGGCTTCATCGATATTCCATTTGCAACGTTCAGCGTCACGTTCACGGGCGCAGACGGTCGAGGCGAGAAGGATCAGTAGCGGTACGTTGGCACGATCGTGTCGCGGTGGAAGGACCATATTCGAAGCGGGTCCTTTACGAGGAAGTAGTCCAATTTTCCTATAATCCGTTGCAGCACCGTCCCTGTGGGACCGCCGACGGGCTAGTCCAACGTCGAAGACGAAAACTCCGCGCTATCGTCTTTGCCTTCGGTTTACCGGAATCCCCGGGATTCGGTAATAATACATGAACACCCCGGAAACCATACCCACTCGAAGAAGGAATTGAAATTTTGATTACCTTCGCCATCTGTATTCCTGATGGTCGTTTAATGTAAATTGGATATCTTGAGCCGAGCGCTGAGCACGCGGTTATCTACATCGATCCGTGATCTTTGTATTTGATTACATCGGACTCCGAGTAGATCGCATTTCGTAGGCCGGTAGAACGTCTCTCCCCGGTTTGATAATATGTCGGTTTAGCGTGGATATTCAGTCGGCGAATGTTCAGAACTCCGGAGCTTTGGAATTTCAGGACAACCTCTCGGAAGCTTAAGACCGCAGAGCTTCGGGAAGTTCAAGGCTGCTTTGGGTAGTTCAGGATTCCACAGATACGGAAGCTTAGAGGCGCTGCTTTGAAAATTCTGGGCCCTGAGACTTTCAAGCTCTCGGGTTTAAGCCAGGACCCTCGGAAGACCAGATGTTTCAATATCCCTGATCAGGATGTCCGATTTCTGGGATTCGGCCATTCAACTTCAAGCGGAATGTTCGAGACCCTTGCGAAGTTTGCTAGCAAAAAGGAAATGAAAATGCTTACGCCTGCAGTCATTTCTGTCATTTTCTCTGTATAGGTTTTATTCTATACTGACAAAACTACAAAATAAAATACATAATACATAATAATAAAAAAAATAAATACATAATAAATAAAAAAAAAATAAAATATAAAATAAAATACAAAATAAGCAGGACGAGTTAATCGGAACAGTTAAAGCAATCTCTGTTGGTTGTATAAAAACCATTTGAAATAAATTGTACGGTCAAGAACATTTTTTTTACACAAAAATCAGATCAAAATCGAACAAAAATATTTTTGTCCACGGAATGCCACATTGAAACGCGTTCCGAAAAAAAATTCGGACCGTGTAAACGCGCGTTTGATGGCCGGATAAATTTTCCGTTTACGTTAATGAATATTTCATATTTTTTTCTGTCACCACCCCCTTCGCCGATTTTTCGAATATTCATCGGGTCCCGACACGCTATATTTTTCTTTCTCTTTAGCCGGCTCAGCGGACCGAATAAATTTCGTATCGGCCCGGAGATTCGGGATACGATAATTAATAAAACATAATTCATCTGTGAAAATGCGGTGTTGGAAATATATTGTAGATGGAAAAAGGGAGACACGGAGAGAGCCGCCGAAAGTCAATGATAAAAATTTACCGGGGAAATTGTTCCCGTGAAAACGGTGTTCGATGTTTCCCCGCGGTTTTCCATATTTTGCGAAAACTCCTTTTCACGTGTTTAAAAGTGTTAAAACTGGACTAATCGCGACATCTATTAATATAAGAGATAAGAGACATGCTATCTCTGAATATTTAGCTTATATTTTTTAAACATTCAATTTATATTTCTTGTACATGTATACAATATTCAGATCCAATATTTTTCTCATTTGACAAAATGTGGCTTAAAAAATATTTTTCCAATATTTAAAAAAAATATTTATCCAATATTTTTGCGCTACTAGATACGTGTCTTATCTTTATAAAGTGAATACACGCATTCAAGCATCACAATACATAGTTGCTTTGGATTGATTCAAGTTCCATCAAAAAGAATTGGTGAATGAACATGTTTTGTAACCACGATGTCACCAATGACAAAATTCTAAGAATAATGGGCAGTCGGAGGGAGCCAACGCTCGTTCGAGAATTAAAAGAACAATAATGGAAAAGCGAAGAAAGGAAGACACTGACGAACAGATAAAGCTATTAGTCATAAGCGGTTTTCCAATTTCTATGACAACGGCTGTCTGCGTAGAACAGGACGATCTGACAGGAAAGGATATGCGTTTCGATGTTGCCTGCGGAATCCTGGCCGACGTGGTAGTATCTTCTCGTCGCCGAGATAAACCGTATCAGTGTCGTCGTCTCGTTGGCCACGAATCCATTCTCCGCGGGTTCGCGGCGTCCCGTGAATTTCAATTTTCGTCGCAGAGCGCCCAGTAAACCAATCCGTTCCCCTTTGAATCAACAAGAACGACGGCGGTGGCGGCGTCGCGAGCCGGTGCACCACTTGCGCAGAATCAATTTGCGAACTGCGAGAATGCGGCCGCGACAGAGATAAAAAGAGTGCGAGAGAGACACAGGGGGTGTGTGGGAGGGTGAAGGGGGTGGGGATACGTGGAAAGGGAAAAAAAGCGAGAACCACAGAAAAGGTCTAATTTTCCATATTCATGAACGGAACATGCTGGACCAAGAGAAGACACCGCAGGATTCGTGCAGCTGAAAGAGATCGAACCACCGGGCACGGCCGCCGGACACAGAAACAGAGGAGGCGAATTAGAGGGAAAATATTTTCCGAATCCGGCCGGGGCAACTCCGCGCGACCGTAAAACGGTCGAGCTGAATTTCTGATCGAGCCAACCTACGCGTATTCAAATCTGCGGATTAACGTGGACCCGGGGAAAGAAGCGACACGCTGGATCGTTCATACGAGGGGATCGAATTTCGAGGGTGAGCACCAGGAATGACTGAATACCAAAGATTTTCGAAGAATTCAAGAATCTGGGTTACGCAGCTGGGGGCGCGGCACCTGCCAGGAAAATTATTGTGCAGGATATACAAAACTATGTCACGACTGCAAAAATCGAATGCTAGACCCTTTTTCAAGGTCAAACATTTTTGTTTCATTACATCCTGTAATACTCGTCGCGAGGAACAAACATCTCGATGTAACCGTTCTCTTAAAAAACATGTTCAAACGATGATCAGCGAAAGCAAAGACTTTGAAGCTTTAAAGCAAGCCTAAATTTATCATTGTGCGATTCTCATCATCGAAATTATCACAGTGGAAATTTCTCGTGAATCGGAAAGTTATTATTGATGTAGTTTTTGGATTCAGTGCATCAACGAACTGGTCATGTTAGGAGCTCTACGAGTGTCTGTTCTCCTTTGTAAAACGTGCCTAAGATTGCCCCGAACCGCCTACTCGTTTAGAGGAACGCCGTTAAGGAAGACGTAGAGCATCCTTCAATAACCAGTCTAAAATCCAGAAAGAAAGGAGGGCCAGTAAGAGGAGCGAGGAGCACTCCAACAGCCGATCAAGATCGTCCTCTACTCACCCAGTTCTGACGAAGTTCGCGAAGTACTGCACGATGCTCTCCGAGAGTGCCACTTCAGACTTGGTATAGTTCCTCGGGAAGTGGCCGAAACCTTCCACCAGCGGCGCACCGAAAACGAAGGGCAATTCCTCGCCGTGAACCGAGCCCATCTTCTGAAATCAACAAACACGCGAACCGGTTAACTTACCACGTCAACTTGTTGACGTAATGGCCAAAGTAAATTCTTCAACACCGAGCAGTATAAGTGGCTGGCACGTGTTGCCTCTCAAGAATTCTAAGGTTCAATTTATTGTACGTACAGTGCAATTCAATGGACATCCAGATTGCATCCCCAAAAATGTCACAGAGGAGAAAAGAAAATTTTTATAACTTCTTTTTATATTTATTTAACGTCGCTTTCAACTCTCTTTGCTAAGGTTATTATTTTTATAACTTTTTCAATATTGGATCGTACGACTCAGATTTTTTTCATTCAGGAGTCAGATCAAATTTCGAAAAAATTATAGTTGGCTGCATTGTGGAGAAAATATTGAAAGTTGTGTTTTGCAACTTTATTATATGAGCCTGATTAGAATGTGTTATATTCTAATAATATTTGGACATCTCGCAATTGGTCAGAATCGCAGAGAAGAATTTTTCACAAATGTTTCATGCGTTTTATTTGTGGATTGAACAGGATTCGTATAGATCAATGGGATCACTCCCCTCGGTAAAAGCAACTATTGATACTCTTTTGACGACCAATAGTTTTCTCCGAACTTGGAAGATTCCCGAAGTTGTTCGAGATTCCATCGCGTGAGAGTGAACGATAGGATCGCCATCAATGTGACTCCCGTCACTTTTCCCCGGTCACGTAATTACTGCGACGACGGAGGAATTCATGAGATAGTAATGCGTCGCTTAGCAGTCGCCTCCAGGGATTTACGAAACGGATTTGGCCGTAGCCTCGATCACGATGGACACGTCAGGTGCGCGTAATTCAATTTCTTCAGGGTCCGAGACCTTTCGACAGGAATTAGCACGTTGTTGGCTCGCTCGTTACAAGATGAAACGATGACACCGGTTTAATATCGGAACGTCACAATGTCTAAAATTTTCCTTGGCCGCTTTCGCAAGCACGGCAAAAATTCGTTTCGGAATTAAGGGAACAGTTAATTTACGATGAATTTTTTGGAATGATATTTTAATGTAATTTTCGTTACTTCTTTCTTGGCTTCAAGATAAATAATTTCTTTTAAATACTGGTAAAACGGCAGAGATTGCACATTCGAAAATTTTATTCTCTTTGCCGCCTCCTTAACGCGTTTCGGTGGCCCGTCTGGTTATTTATTGACCTCTTCCACTGGGAAACGAGAGTTTACAGAGTTTCGAGTCAGTGCCTCGAAGCCGGTTGATATCCGAGTCCGTGTTAATGATGTTTGGAGACGTAAACGTGTCCCGGAGTTTATCGAGCAAAGTTTTTAATGCGAACTTCTACTATTTTGGAGTGGAAGATGGGAGGGAGTTGGATTTCTACTTACTTTCCTGTTAACTTGTTTAAGACTGCCATGGAAAGGCAAGTTATTTTGTATGTGTGTCGTCGATGATTTAGAGGCACAAGAAATAAATCTTAGAAGTATTATAAATATTCGTTGCAATAATGGAAATCCGGAGGAAATTAAATGGAGGGAAAGTTCAATCAATATTGGAGTTAAGAAAGTTTGCCAATTTCAAAAATTGCGAAGTCTATGAAGGGTTATTGGAAAGTCATTTACAACTTGTTGAAAGATGTGGATAATTATGGTAGAGAAAATGAGCAACGGTTTCTGCTCGGGGAAAGCTTGCTGTTTTGCACGCCGCATCAAACTCTTGCCTAACATCCGAAGGAACTGTTCGCGAAGTTATAGCTGAAATTAATTTTAGAAACTCCAGACATGTAAGAAGACATTTACGACTGAAACTGAAACGGAAACCTGCGTTGACAGTGGCACGTGCCGCGTGTCTTAACCACTATGCAAAACAAACATGTGCAGGGGGTGGAAAGTATTTTTCATAATCCATAGTTTTTTACAACTCATAATTTTTATAACCACGCGCAGAATTCAGATTGACACCTCTTAGCGGAAGACCCCTTAGTCGGGAAGTTCCGCCGTAAAAGTGTAATTCACTTTGATTTGTTAATCCGAACTCTGCTTTTAATGGGTTCCGAATCGAATAAAAATCTCACGGCTGACATTGCTCTCAGTTCTCCGTCCCGAGGGCGACACTTCCCTCGAATCGCAAAGAAGCGTAAAAATTGCCCCTCGAGCCGGTCCTCCGTTGATATCCCCGGGGCACTGAACCCTTTTTGCAACTCAGATGTCACTTGATTAATTTAAAGTACGTTTCGAAGCGGCGTGACTCCATTCGCGTGTTCTACTAGATCTTCCTCGCGCACTGGGTCGCAAAAAGTTCGACTAAAAATGTCAAACTTTACGAAATTTTGTTCAGAGATTCTTGAAAGTCTAAACTATATCGTACCGTGCATACATCTCGTTGCGAGTCACAGTTTAAATGTGAATAGAAGTGAACTTAAATCTTGTTAGTTGAGTTCGTGTGTGATTTTAAACAATTAATGACATACCTAAGTCCGTGCTATTTTCAGTTTCTCTCAATCCAGTTTTGGCTTTTGACGTATTTCACGATATGAACATTTTTTAATTAATTTCCCTTATTTTACGGAAATCGACCACCGTACGTTGATCCACCCTTCCTCCCTTTTTTCATAAACTCTATGCAGTTCAATATTTACCCTCCGCGGATTTGTATCATCGCCTCAATTCGCGGGAATTGTAATTCCTTGCTTTCAGCCAGCCAGGTATCACGTATATTCGCTTTTTGCGCGGAATAAATATACCCTACCGAATATAAATCTATTTTCAGAATTGTACCGGACCTTAGTTGGTAAATATCGCCCGGGGATATTTCGCTCCACGATACCTCGGCATCGTATCGCTGATATATTTGTTCCAGCAGCCCCGAGAAAATAAACGGGAACATTAAAAGAAGTCTTTTCGTAAACGAACGTGCCCAGGCGGCGTATTCATAATGCCGCTGTGAATTTCTATCAACCAGCCAGATCAATTAATTTCCACCGCGACGCGAACGGTTTTCAATTGAATTCCACGTTATTGGTTTACCTCTTTTCTTTTCAAGCATTTTTCACAGTTCCCAATGTTTTCCGTTCGAAAATCTACTCCCGCGTGTCGCGGTAATTAAAAGGCGATTCTTCTTTTGAATGCAATGCTTTTCTTTTTACTAATTTCTAGGAATTTCTTTCAAACGAATTACGAAGCTTTGTGCATCGGAATGTTGAACAGACGTTTATATTCGATTGTTTCTTCTGAAATAAAAATAATCGAAATTGCTAATTGCGCCACTTCTCCATTGAAGAATAGTACCAAGCCGAATAGGTACCCTGATCCGTAATACGCCGAAAGCCGGTCCCGAGCCATCGTCTTACATCGGAAGAGAGATGGACTAGAATGATTTTTCAAATAATTAATTTCGGCAGCGTCCGAGCCCGCCCTGTCAGCATTAAAAGCGATCGCGAGACCTTAAAACAGCTAGGAGCGCGTCGGATTAAGTTCCATTTCCGCGAGAAAATTGCTTTCCCGTCGGTAGCCGGGTTTCAATCCTACTCTCCTGCCCTTTAGAAAATAGTTCCTCCGTTGTAAGTGGAGTTTACAGGGGCGAGGGATCCGGGACCGAGGAGAAAGAGAGATAGGTCACAGTTTCTGGTTCGCACGAATCAGTTGGCATTTCGGTTATGGATGCTCTCGAGAACACCATCCCGAAGTTCCCGTTTCCAGGAACGTCTTCTCGACCCACCCCCCTTTGAAGTAGTTCCTTCCAGCACGCGGCAGCGGCGGCGACGGCGGCGGCGGATTCTTTGCCAGAAGAACCGAGCAGAAGTTCCGCGTCCAGATACGGTTTTCTGATTGCGATAGAGTAAATAAGTAGCAGGGAAGAAATTACTTCATGCTATTAGGCAGCCGCGGAGAAAAAGTTGCCGCGTTTTTGTTCACCAACGGAACTTACAGTTCCGCGGAAGTTTCGCGCGCACCGTGGAAAACTTTCCTGCCACGGAACAGTTTACGATCCGCCGGCTTTTTTGCGAGATTACAGGTATAAACAAACCGGGGTCTGGCTACGCTACACCAGCGCACACGCTGATCGCGAGACATTGCGAACTGGCACGGTCCTCTAAACTCGTCTTTGGATTACCTGAAACTTCGTTATTTACACATTTTTCTGCAAACACTGGCATCTATTAACAGATGTCGTTTACTGATACAATTTTCACCGGAAAGACCCTGAAATTTTTATCGTCTTTCATATAAACCTGTAGATTTTAACCTCAGGAACCCGCTGGTTCAAAAGTTACGTGTGTTTGAAGTTCAGCGATTTTTGTCGTTTCGGACCGGTAAGGGCGCCGCCATTTTGGAGTGTAGACGCGCGTCATACTATGGGGTACTTGGCCGATCTAGCTGGTCAAAATTTTTTTCTGCTTAACGTGTTAAAATGTACCTACTATTTATTGACCCCCCACTATTTAACTTTTTCTTGTAACAACTGATTTTTACCTGGGATGAGTTTGACAAAATCGACTTTTGGCCAGCTGATCGGCCAAGTACCCCATAGTGCGTCGTCTACCGAGCAGAGCTAGATGACAGCACAAGCAAGCGGTGTGGTTGGTAACGTAAATTTCCTGTTTGTCTGATTATAAATTCAGCAAACTTTATCTTATTAGCTACCTTAATTACAAACCACGTACGAAACTGCTAGAGTATCTATTCTATTGCAAGTTCGCATATGCTCGTCCACCTGCACAACTAATTGAACAGGTATACTGCCGCCAAAGCTGCCCGGTTTATTTATAGCTTAAAGCTTGGCAATCCGAAGTTAGTGTAGGGGCATTTCTCGGTCATATCCGCGTGTAATTGAACTTGAAGGTGATTCGTCGAACCGGAATGGAGGGACAAACAGAAACACGGTCGAAGTTCGGCTAAGAAAGGGACAGGGAAACACGCCGGTGGGAGAGAAATGCTCTTAGTCGAATCCAAAACACGATTCACCAAGGAGAAACCGTTGTCGAGAATTTGTCACTGTCCTGGTCGCCACGGGGCTTTATCAAAGTTGTTTCGGCAACTGGTTTCCGTCATTGTCGGGCAGCACGGTTAACGGAGAATGCGCGGCTGTTCTTGATCCCATTAATTTCATTTGGAAACATATCGGCGCACGTTTGCGGCTCGAAACAATTCGAGGAGCCGGTGATCGATCGGATTTTCTTCCATGGTCTATTAGTATCGAGTTGCACGGACAGAGGATCGTTTGTTTCGAGGCGCGTCACAGTCATATTCTTGTGACGAAGGAATCGAGAGATGCTTCAACGTTATCTGTTAGGTTGTAGTTGCTGCACGGAACGGTAACTTTAACTGTAGGGAAGAGTGTTGTACCTTTGACCAAGTTGTACCTTGAACCATTGATTTCATGAATCTGATCGTACTAGTTCGTAGAGGCACTACCGAGGAAACATAGCAGTCTACTTGAAAGAATGCCACTCTGATGAGCTTTATGAAGCACAACACCATGTTGTTCCTTTGACCACTTGGCATTGATTTTGGAAAGTAGGTAAAAAAGGTGCTTTGAAAAAATTTTACATCTTCAAATCATAACATAAAGACTTTTCTAAGTAATTTTTATCTCGATCGTAATATTAAGATAATAAATCCTAAGCAAAGTTTGAAGCATACCCAAACGTGTCGATTCGGATTGGAATCTTATTGCTCGAGGCCACGTTTTGCTATTCAAATGTTTAATAGTTCTCGGGAAAAGAAAGGTGGTGTTTCGTCCTAGACCCGCTAGAGGACTCGCTAAATTAATTCCTATTATAAAAACTTTTCAGTGCAGACAAAATTTTAAAAAATCTCTGAAGCAAACCTGGTCAAAGGTACAACACTCTCCCCTACAATTTTATTTCTATAAAGCTACGCAAGCTGGCAGAAATAAAACTGTTCGCTTTTAAATTAAAATTAATTAACATTCCCCTATTTTCGAGGAAACTTATCAGGTTATTCGATAAGCCTACGAATAAATATTTGAATTTTCATAGAAGTGGGCTGTCGCTCTCTAACTTACCCTAAAGGGATGAGAGTTGCGTTGAATTCGGGAAGACGAGCAAACCGAGGGTCGCTCGAATAATTAATCAGAAATCAGAAACTGTGGAAGGCGGTTGTCAGCGGGCCAGTTTGAACGAAGAGGGCCGATCGCATATTAATGGTTGGGTTAGAACAAGATTGACGGAATATTAACTGGCCGTTGACAGTTAATCTCCAGGGAATAGCGTAGCGGTCTAGATTTCGCGGGATGGGCTGACCCATTCCTTCGTCGATCGACCAAGGTGGCCTTAGCCGAACCATCTCAGGAAGCGTAATAGGAACCCTAAACCCAGTCGCTGGGTAAATACACTCTGTTCGTGTACACGTTATGTATGTGCACTGCAATAATCGGTCGTCGGAGCACTACGCCGGTGATTCTGCTGCGTGCTTGCACCGGCGTATTGCTCCGAGGGCATTTAACAACGGGATCCGTTCCTCAGCCCCTGTTTCGCAGCCGAATGAATCAACCCCGTCATATTTCCTCGAGTCACGTGCTCCCTGATTCCTTGGGAAAGGCGGACGTGTGAGGATTTCAGTCAACTATAACGTTCACCTGTAAATTATTTCACGGAGCCCGTTTGTATCCTAGCACCCTATATAATTGTTAAATCTGTATGTAATAGGTTATGTCTTTAAGTTAGGCAAATAATCGACCGAATTGTTTCTCTGTAAACGAAAGTATAATATTTATTATTTTAAAACTTACAAACTGCCCTAGTAGCACGAAATATTGTATACACATTCATATAATATTAAAAAGAGAGTCAAACTCTTCTTAATATTTAAATATACATATAATATTTATTTTATATTAAGTAACAAATATTTCTTTTTAAATATGCAGGAAATATCTATTTCATGTTACGAGAAAAATATTGTCATTATTACGCGGGACGGTTTGACTGGTACTGGGGAAGTCCATGTACTTCTCTTACATGTCTTTCACGCGGCCTATACAATATTTAAATGGGAATAGCTCAGAGAATAAAAAATAAACGAATCTATACTGAGGAACCAGATCGGACGCGCGATACATTCGAAATCACGGATTACTTCGACGAAGTCCTGCTGCATTTATAAAAGGTGCCTGATTATGCCTGAGATTTGCGGATAGCGCCAATACCTCGGCTTTTTCCCTAAAAAGCTGGATCACGTTCCTGAGTGGATCGAAGAGCGAATGGCTCGACGAGAACGCTGTGAGATTACCCGAATGAAAAGTGGATAGTCGAGACTGTGGCGGTAATGATATGAAAAGTCAAACACTCTTTAGAATACGACGATCCACTTATTATGCAGTCGGACAATAACTTATATCTTCTTCCCGTACTCTCTCAGATCTAGTTCTCGACGCTCGTGTCATCTTTTATATTCAAAATTATTTATTTCTGGTTTTCCTTTCGTCATCGTACTCGTTTTATTTTTCTGTTTCGAATGACTCCAAACATGGTGTAATTACAATCTAATTACCTTAAGCATAAATGATATCGGCGCATAGGTTCGATCAATTGTTACTCAAACACTATTTGCAAATTAGCACAATATTATTTCTCAACGTTTCGATCTGCATTTAGATCATTTTCAAGAGAACCAAACCAACATTGCGTCTGTAAATTAATAATTAAATACTAGTGTGGGAATTGAAAAATTTATTGTGGGTATACGTAAAAATTTGTTTGATTTCGTTGCTCGAGAATGAACACGAGAAACGCCCGTACGCAAATACTGCTCTTTCATTTTGCGCGATTCGGAGACGATAGGCGGTGTCGCATAATTGTCTGTTGAAAGTTACGCCGTAAGCAAGCAGGTTCGCAGTAAGAAGACCTTCAGTTAATGCCGCGATAGGAAGGGAAAGGAGCTTTACAGTGTTTCGCAGCCGTCTTCGTAACTGCGGCAAGTTTGGGAACTGCAACGCTGCAAGGACAACCGATACTCGTTGTTCGCCGCTGCTCGCCAAATGTTTTAGCGATCTGAACAAGCTTTCGTTGCGACGTTAACGCCTTGATAATTATTGGAACAAAGTTCGCGAAGAGGCAACCCTCGCGGCTGGATGCTCGTACGAGCGATGAGACCGACGCAGTTATGCAACTGTTGCACGCCGTGTTACAAGAAGATTTATAAAATAGTAAAACATTAAAAAGTATTGAGTTATGGTGAGTGAACGCTATTTAATTTTTAAAGAGTTTCATTCAAACTTGGCCGCTACCTGACACCTTCCATGACCATTGGTTTAAAAAGTAACAGCGAAGTTTGAGTAATTTAACCCTCAATGCAACTCTTTAAAACTTAAATAGCGTTCTTTTAAACTAATTTTTACAAACGCTTTTTTCAGTATTGCAAAAGGTATTTCCAAGCTAACGAACTTGGCTGTATTTTGTTTGACCTCACAACTTTTTACGGCCATAGGGAACTTGGCTCCTGTTTACAGGATATTTTTCTTGGGATTCCTTTCACCGAAGATGTAGCGATCCTTCGATTTTGATCGGTAGGATACGATCACGGACATAAAGGCTCGAGATTATGAGCCATTCGGTCGGAGAGGCGCAAAATGTTACCCCTGGTCAAAGGTCGGGACAATCGTATGGCTTTCTGATGTATTTGCTATTATTTCATCGCGTCTTTTACTCCACTTCCACGACCCTTAACCGCGTCGAGGGTCAGTAAACAAGAGGATTTTATCGGCGAACGGAATCCACGAAACCGTCTTCCGGGTTATTTCCACGTCGACGTGCGCCGACTACGAGGCCCCGCAGTTTTATTACGCGGTCAAAGCGATTTTAAATCACCCCCGGGACGTCCCCGTGTCCCTGAAAGGTTTCGCCGTCTTCGGCCCCGGTAATATAAGAGCCTTACCTCCGGCTCGGAATTAGGGTCACGATGCTCACGAGACTTGCGAGCCATTAATAATACCGTTACCGTGGATTTTTCCCGCGACTATTTGCCCCACGGAACAAAGGAACAATCTGTTCTCGCTGTGTGCACACCTCATTTTTCTTTATGTACAAGCTGTACCAATTAACGGACACTAGAAACGCAAAACGCGTCCGCAGGATTTCAGAGGATTTTCTGATACGATGCGTATTTTATAACCCGCTGACATCCGCCACTTCCCAGGGGAATTGTTCCAGACAATTTTCGAGAACCGTCAACGAAATTGTCTCGAATCTTCGTTTCTTAAGAAAAGTTTTCTCAAGGTCGCTTCGTGTTATTCAAAACGGAATACTACAACATTATTTTAATAATATAAAGGTATCAAAGAAATAAGTTTACTGGGTGTATATTTATCGTAAATGAAAAACAAAATTGTTCCTCGTCGTTTTAACGTAAAGCAAAAGTTAATAATGCACAGAATTTACGTAATCCAAGCAGGAACCGCTAACTGAAAGCACAAGACAACAGATCCGGTCCGGCGGGCGCAAAAAAGAAATGATCGGTGCACAAATTATACTTGCCGGCGCAATCTGGCGCTAGTCCAGGTACAAAGTCTACGAAAAATTAATAATGAAAGTTAATTAAGTCGGGGGAAAGGAGACGCTCGAGGCAACATCAAAGCGGGGCGGAGGAGCAAATTGGAAATTAATTCAACGACTTATCGTCTTCGGGCTTATTGATTCATCATTTGCCGTCTACTTTCGCAGTCAGCGGGCCGTGTAATCTTTCGTTATTTAATTCTACTCATTAAAACGCCATTAATTTCCGCGAAAGAAGACGCCGTCGAATATGTCACCACTCCTCTCCCCGCGCTATCGTTCACTCGACGCATGGTGGTCGAAAACTGGGACAAAATGTTTCTTCTATTCGTGACCTTGTATGACCTTGAAGATCGCTGCGTTGCATACGAATGAATTTTTTTCACACACGTTTTCATCTGTATAAATAAAAATTAAATGATGATCGTTGGCTGGACCGACTTGGTCCGAATAAGGTTTCTTAGAAAAAGAAACTTTGCTTACACATTTCAAATAGCTTTTCACAAATAATTAATTAGTTTATCGATCGTAATTTATCTTTCGGATATTATGAATTTTATTCTCGGCGCCAGGTTCGATTATTTTTCTACACAACAAATAGCTATTTTTTGTTAGCTATTAAAAATGTTTTAATAGGAGGAAAAGAAAGGAGGTGTTTTGTACTAGACCCGCTAGCTTTTTACAAATTCGTAAAACGATTGCAAACAAATTTATTGAAATTTGGATAACATGTATGTTACAATACATTGCATTTCGTTTAAAAAATTTAAGGTCCCCTTCATTTTTGAAAAGAAATTACACACGTCATTACAATGCTTTATAATTTGAGATAATATCAAATTTTTCAGTCCTACCGATCTTTGTCCCAGTTTTTCGAAAAATAGACCACCGCGTGGATCTAATGTTTCACAGACATTCGAGAGCGACGGTATCGATTTCCCTCGCTTTGATTCGTCGAAAAGTCCCCGACTGGCGCGACTTCTACAAAGGTTCTCGCGTTACCTTGAATCCTCAGGTGAACCGAAACTCCGTCCGCGTCTTCCGCTTCAGCGAGTCGTGTTATCCTTGCGGAAACCAGCCTTTAACGCGTCAAAGACGATGCCTGAATCCTAGTTTCCTTCTGTGTGTCCACCGATATGTGGCTCTTCACATATTATTTTATGCAAAGTAAATTCGCCTGCGTCGATTGCAAGAAACGGGAACCCAGTCGAATATTCTTTAATGATTTTCATTATAATAAATTAGTTGAAGAACTGACAGTAGTTCGAGTCAATGATAAGTGCTGTATTTAAGAGCGCATCACACTTTCATATTAAAAAATGAGTACATGGTTTCACTATTAAGTTTAAACAACTCACGTGATAGTTGAGTAATTATAATAAATTAGTTGCAGAACTGACAGTAGTTCGAGTCAATGATAAGTGCTGTATTTAAGAGCGCATCACACTTTCATATTAAAAAATGAGTACATGGTTTCACTATTAAGTTTAAACAACTCACGCGATAGTTGAGTGATTTTAAACTATATTTCTGTAATAGCATATTACACGAAATACATGGTGTCCTGTTTGCCGGAGCAGTTTTGTTACACGCTCGCAGTAGTTTGAGTCGGCTATAAATCAGACCGTACTGGCTGGTACGTGTCCGGGGCTGGTGAAAACGTCGAAAATAACGGGCAATAGAAACGATGCCCCCGTGTCGAGTTTCACAAGGCTTCGAGGTAATGCCCGTGAAGAAGCCGGGGACAGATTCGGCCGGCGTTTCCGGATTTTCGCGAAATTGGGAGCGTTTCGCGTGGCCGCTGGAAAAAAAGCTCGACAGGGACGAGCCAGGCCCGCCACTCCGCGTCCGGGCTTTCCCATTTAAATTTAAATTGGCGCCGTTGGGAGCGCGGGTGAGCGCACCCGTACAATGCGGAGGAAAATGTCGTTGCCGGGAGGAGGAAGAAAATGCCGGAAAAATTGGCACTCTTTGTAAGATCACTGCTGCGAATATGTTTTACGGTCAATCGGGACGGTGCGCAATGTTTCGCAGCGGTTCAACGACGGTATTATTCACGGACGTCGAGTACAAATATCATATAGACAAATTTGAAAATACAGTTATAGCATTTTCATTCTACTAAACACATTAAGAAACAAAACAAACTTTCTCGCAATTACAAGTATAATGAAATTTAAGTTTGACCTCTCTTCATCTTCAGAGTTCAAGGTCATGTCACGAGTGCATATTTGAATGTATTTTTTTATGAACCACACGATGCAACGCGATAATGTAGAGTTATTTAAAAACAAAGGAACACGTAAAAAATGGTTCGCTTTGTCAAAATTAAAGAAGATACTTGTCACGATATATTGTTCGAAAGCTTCAATTCGACAATTAACGAATGGTCGAATTTAATGTCGAAACACACCGACAGTTTCGACTCAAGGATGCCCGGTGTACAAGCCATTCTTACGATTTAGAGGGTAGCCGCGTTTAGAAAGCAATTCCCGGTGCGAGCGGCATGACTTCTTGCGCCAGAATGCATTAGGAAGTAATTGCACCGTTAAACGGTCTAATTCTAAAGGTTGTTTTAGATCTGGCCCGGGCTTTCCGCGGGGCCAGAAACGCGTAAGTCTTTCCCGCTGACGCGGAGCACCCTCACGCGAAAGCGTTTAATTAAACGCGCCGGGGTAACGCCGACGGAATTGCCCTCAGAATTCTCGATTATTATTCGGCAGACGCTTAAATGCAAACAGTAGATTCTAATTTTCAAATGCGCACCCGGCCCAACGAGTTTCGCTGAAAGGGACCTGGCCAAACCTGCATTCCCTGAAAATGTTCGTTCACGGTGTAAATACCGAAATAGTTTGACTGAGTGTTACTGACACTTCGCGGAACCGTATGCCACCCGTCTCACTTCTGAATGGCGCAATCTCCTGAACGTCCGACTTATCTGTGACCTAAACTACTGGATGTTACAGCGCTGTTGCAAACTGTTTCCTCCGAAATTGGAGCGGCCATTGAACCTAAATTGTTGCAAGAGATTAATCTATTGCGCTGATTTTCCGAAAAAATACTATTTTTAATAACATCAATTTGGTAAACATAACCTATTGATGTTCTACAAATTCACAAATAATTTGGTAATAACTGTTTCCTTTATCTCGATTGATTTCTTGTAAATAACTAAATTAAATCTTTGAACCGAAAACAATAATTTAGTTAATTTGATAATTATATAGAAAAGGTCTGTGTACTCCGATTTTGATGAAATTTGAATATGTTATGCAGCGGAACAGGTTTATGTTGCCATTATTAAAGTTGATTTCTTAGTATACACGTCTAAAATAATAATTGTAAAATAGAAAGCATAGTTCTTATTATTGGTGTATTCGTGTCGGGTATTTGACATTATTGAATTTTATGCGAACATATACACCATTAAGATGACGATGTGTACGAAATATGCGAGTATTAAATCTCCCATTGCGAATCAGCTGAGCCAGGAACCGAAAGACCGAGATTAATCAGAGAAACGAAGAATAATGGTTTGATCAGTCGACCTGTGACGAGTGGGGCCACTAGAGATCGTTAATTCATTGAGTCGTCGAGTGAACAAGGCGGGCCACGTGTTCCGGTGTGCACACCGGAAGAACCAAAGGTCCTCGTAAGTGGCCATTACGAGCTGTACTCTCGTTTTCGAGAGCGTATGATCGAGTCGACGGATTCGATTCTGTTGGCCAGTCGCCATGAAACACGGAACGAACTCGCGACATCCGATTTACTTGGTAGTGCCTTACCTTTTGGCTACGGTCTGCCTGGTGCAATTTGATGTCGCATCTCGCTGGATAAATACATTCGGCAAACATATCCTTCTCGAATTCGGTGGATCTTGTTAAGCGTTGATTGACGAACACGAGAATATGCTAAACAAGATCTACAAACCTCAAAATTGTTTTTAAAAAATCTACCTGCGGATGTTTTTGCAATTTTTAATTTTTGTAGACTCTCTTTCCCCTGTTTTTTATACATACATTTCTTAAATCTCACAATTTATTTATTTAATGTTAATATTGTATTCGAAAATGTTCAACATATTCCTTAGTTATAATTTATAAGTTATACTTGCAATGCACAGCCATGTCGAATTTGATACTCCAGCAGTTTCTAAAAATTTTGATAAACCATAAACTCGTAAAGATCCGCAGTCTAGTGATGAATTAAGGTTTTCAGAAGAGCGGAGGTAACTTTTGGTACCTACAGTTACTTCCAATTTCGAATTTGGACTTCGGGCACGTATTATTGATTGTAGAAAAAAAGAATAATGTTTTTTATCCTGTACAAGAGGATCGGGAAGCACTGTCTGGTTTCCAGTCGAAGTGCTTATCGCTTCCGGTCGAACGAGAAGACAAAACGTCCAGGCATCCCTCGGGACATACCCCGTCTATTATCTCAGATGAACGGGGAGGAAGGGTCGCGGGTTGGAAAGAAGTAACCGGGTAAAATGGTGTTCGTTCGCGCGCGAGTACACCGGCCGTATTATTTGCGGATGCGCGTAACCTGTTGCTGTAAAGCGCATGCATAATCGGCCTACGGGTTGCATATATTTCACAGAAACAAATTACTTCGGTTGCGGCCGCGCCGCTGTTCTCTTTCTCCCGTTAACATTCTCGCTCTCGTGCTCCGCTCGTTACAAAGGTTAAGCGGCTTTGGTCCGTGTGCCTTAAAACTGGTGCCCGACAACCGTAAACTTTCTGATGAATACTTTATCGGCCGTGCATACGCCGCCAGGCGGCTTTATACGCGATAACGTGCCGCGCGCGCCATCGTGCCAGATCCACTGACCGGATGCATCGGGTTCCTTGATTTTCGCGGATCGAGCCGTGCGCCGTGACCAACCAGCCGTCTCTCTCTACGCTCTACGATTCCCTTTCGGACGGATTGATCGCGTGATTTCGGTAACGAACGACATCCCGGACTTTGACGCCGACGGAAAACAACTTTGCCCACCGCGCCGGCTACGCTTCTGACAATTAGCGTGGCTGATGAATCCCCAACTTTACTCCCGCCTCGCCGGAGATGCGGAATTCACCGATTCGTCTGTGTGAGCAATTCCTTAGAAATTTCGGGCGATTAGACAACTTCACTCCGTACGTTCTTAGTGGGCTTTTCATTCGATGCGATCGCAGCTATATTACCCCCGGGGATCAATGCTTTTTCACCGTCACAATTGTGCTCCTCTTGAAAAACAATATCGGAATGTAAATGGAAATGCAACTTCCATCTTAACTTTTCTTTTCCATATCATTTGTTATTCCCGAGATATTTTACGAGAATAATTAATTAATTGGTTCTCGATCGTAATTTATCTTAATGATAGTATAAGTATTTATTCGCGGCGCACTGGTTCGATCATTTATGACAATGGAAAAGAAAAGGAAGGAACCTCTAGCGGGTCTAGGACGAAACACCTCTTTCCTTTTCTTTTCCATTGTCATAAATGATCGAACCAGTGCGCCGCGAACATTTTACGAGAAGTTTGTGATTTTAGCACGAGAAAAATAGGGTCTCACCATAATTTTACGAATTTACGGGTTCGATAACTTCCCTTGTCGGTCTCGCGTGATATTGCCGGGCTTAAAAATCTGAATAAACGCGCAGTCTTCATTGCGGGGGTAAATTACGGCGCGGGAATTAGAATTTCATTTGGCTGCGAGGCCGTTTGAAATTTAATTAACTCTAAACAATGTGTCCCGGCACCGAATTAACGGCAAAAAACTGTCCCGAAGACACGGCGTCGAAGAAATTTCCGTTTGCAGAGGGTCCAGGTGCAACCAACCTCGAATTACTTTAATTAAGCAACCAAACCGAAGACGAAGTCACGGAATTCTCCATGACAAACTGTGAGAGCGGGGTAGAGAAACTCCTTCTTTTATCTGGGAGATTCGAAGGCGCACTCGTTCTACATCAGTCATTAAAGCCGGGGATCCTTTTCAATTAGCTCGGCAAAGAAACGGTTCGTAGCTCTTGAAAGGAGCAAGGGAAGGAAGGAGTCAAAGGACGGAGGCAGACAGTAGTAAAATCCTCCGGTACAATCGCGTCTTGGATAGCTTTAATTAAATAATATCCCATCCTGTCTCTCAGTTCGTCTCCACGACGAGTCGCGATAATGAACTTTCACGGAAGAATGTCCTGTCATCCTGACGTCATCAATCATACAGGATGTAACGGGAGAACTGGGACGGGAAGAACACGGCGAAACTTTCTCTCGGATTTTCACCGGAATTCCTGAAATTTCATTCGTCCGATTTTGACGGGGTCTATCAACGGGGAATATTTACAATAAATCTAAGTGAACGTTTTTTTTTGTTGTTGGTTAAATAGTGATTGGATAATTTTTAAAATGTTATCAGATCAATTCCAACATATTAAAAAAAATCAACTTTGATTGATTCTTAAAAAAGTTATGATAATTGTATAGGAAAGGTCTGCGAACTCCGATTTTGATGAAATTTTAATATGTTATGCAGCAACAAATTCTGAACAACTTTTTTTATACTTTTGTGCAAATATCTCGAAAACTAAAAGCGACCCCCCTCTATTCGATACGGAAAAAGTTGTTCCACATGTCGAAATCTATAACATATTAAAATTTCATCAAAATCGGAGTACGCAGACCTTTCCTATACATATAATAACCAAAGTTATCTTTTTCTTTTCAGTATCATGTAGGAAAAGATACTCTACGATACGTACCTTGAAATATAACACAGTCGTAATGGGAATACTAAGTGAGAAAGATCACGCCGACTACTGCTATTGAATCAAACGTTTTACAAGTTTTTTGTCGCGTTCATTTTACCCTTTTTCAAAGAGACAGTTTTGCAGGAGAACGCAAACACCGCGACCGGCAGGAAATAATTAAATCGGAACGCGAGTTATCCATTTTCACTGTTCAGCGAGCCCATTCGTCGGTAATTGTGGAAATTAGAGAGCGACAAGAATTATATATTTTAATTTCGTTCGGCCGTTGCGCGGAGGCTGAATCGAAATGTATGAGACTGGTGGGAAACAGAGTTTTCGGGCAGAATATTATTTGCTTGGTAATTTCGCACTGACAGTGAGAGTTTGTTGCGCAAATAAATTCGTGGGCAATGCTTGTACCGCAACAGTTTTGACTATCGCCTTCTCCACAAAAATCTCTATAACTTCCTTTCCCGCAGCAACCTCTTCCCCCTTCTTCCTCGGTGCTCAACTGAAAAGGATAACGATTTGCAGCGCGGCTCAGAGAGCCTGAGCAAATATTTCTTTTATGCAAAACCGATTTAGCATCACCGCGAATTTCAGCCGGACGAAATGATATATGGCCGGTGTGTACACTCGCAAGAAGAGAACGCAAACAAATATCAGCCGAACCGTAATGTTGCCGCAGCTCTGTATTTATTCCGGAACTCTCGTACGTGTATCTCATATTTCCGTTTGGCAGTGCTTCGGGCCAGTTAGCCTGCCTCTGTCGTTTCAATTCGAGTTGCGCGGACCTTACCCGGAATTTCCGAGCGGGATTCCGACTGATCCGATGCAATCCGCGATCGGCTTTCATCGTCTTTCCAAGTTCGGAACCGTACCTCTACAGCGAACCTATTCCGGACCTCTTGCTCGAACAAGAAAAATCAATTGTTAACAGACTCCAGAGCGAACAAAAAATTACATTTATAAATTATACAGGGTGGGCCGCCACATTTTGCCATCATGTATAAGTAGATGTTTTCAGAATGGTGTATGTAGGTGTATGTAGAAAAGTTAAAAGTTTCTATTTATTGCAAAATAGTAATATTTTGGTGTCCTTTACTGTAATTAACTTGGACAATGTTTATATCGTATAAAGATCTGCAGTCTGAAAAGAATTGGAAGAAAGTATTTTTACACTCGATTAGATGAGTTTGGAAAGGTTCTAAGGCGACCCGCATGAGACGTAATCAGATCGTTCTTAGGGGCGACAGGAAATCGGGAACGTCGCGGAAACTGTTTCAGGAGGATCGAGGCCTCTGTTATGCAATTAGTGCTAATTGCAAGAGATTCGCGATGGGAGAGAAGCTGCCGCGCAAGGTATCCTTACGGGCAATGAAACAAAGCGAAAGGGACTAAATTAAGCAAACGTAAGCCACTCAAAGGGATTTCCGCCTCGGTCGACATTTCTTGCGGGCCGAGCTAAGCTTTCTTTGACAATTAAATTTAATAACACGGTTTGCTGAGTTACGAAGCGCATGAAGCGTCGTGATATCCTCGTTGCGTGTTATTACTCGTTGGTTCTGTTTTTGGTCGGTACCGTTTCGGCTGTGTTGCGCGCCATTATACCGGAACCTCGAAACTCCATCTGCTGAACTGCGATCCCATTCAAAGCAACGCGGAATGGCTTCATTAGACGTGTAATTTGTAATAATTGCTCGCGATATTGTTCTCCTTCTCTTACTACGATTTACAATATTGTGACAACATTTTGCAAGTCCCGCATGGCGTTGGCAATTCAGAGTAATCAAAAAGTCAACGTGCAAATCGGTATATGGAACCTTCTTCGTGTCTAGATATTAAGTGATTAGGTTAATTCTCACCTCTTTTAAGAAAACAATGTTTTGCTTGAAAGGGATGATTCTTTAGATCATTTAAAGTAACTTTTTCCTTTGCGAAAATGTTCTCAGTGGTTTCGTTACGGAGTTATTAACGAAAAACACGGACTAATCAGGGCGTGGCTACGAAGGAGCCGGAGTCCGCCCACTGCATTGTAGCCGCGCTCTGATTGGTTCGTGTTTTTCGTTAATAACTCCGTAACGAAACCGCTGAGAACATTTTCGCAAAGGAAAAAGTTATTTCAAATCACTTCACGAATCTCTTTCAAAGTAGTACTACATTTTTAGGTTACTTTCAAATTTACTATTTATTACTATTAAAATGTTAGTCTGAATCCACGGGTTTTCCAGTCCGATGAAGTCTGTCACTCCACTATGGTGAATGCAATACCGTTTAATCGATACGGAGGAATTGTAACGTTACCTGTCACGTGTATCAGATTCCCTTCCGATAATGAGATCTAATTAATCGGTCGCTGACCGAATTAAGTAACGAAGCGGTAACTGAAGCAGCAGCGTTATGTGACAGCAGGGAATTCTGTCTCGCTTGTTATGCGGATGTGTTCGGCCACAAACATTTTACCGTTTTTCATTACCATTTCCGGCCAAAGGTTCCCGCGACGTCGTGATTAAAAATATTGCAATCCCGGTATTGAAATCGAATTATTCGGTTGCACCGGTGACTCTTTGGTTCGCGCGACCCCTGTTAAAATATATTTCAATCACAAATCGATAGCATCACTTTAATGCAAATGTTACAAATAGAACAGTGACAAGTCTCGTGGCAACCGAGAAAAATAACGAAAATTCAGAACGTTGACAAACATTTCACTGCGTTAATTTCATTTAGAAGGATTTTGTTATCGGTTACGAACCTCGCCAACACGAAAACAGTACGTCCTGTGAATAATATAAAAATTTCATGCGCGAGGTAAATGGAAATTTTGGAACAATGAATGTCATTAAAGCTGTAATCGTAGACGGTGTGATAAATTTTTTACATCACACATTTTACAATATATGTGAAAAATTGTTGAACATGTGGAACGTCAAATATATAACACTATAAGTAATTATTGTACATTATTTCAATTTTTAGGAATCAAACAGAAATTCCCTCCTATCTTCAATAGTTTTGTGGGGTTGAAAATTATATGTATATTGACACACCGAGTTGTGTGAACGGAATGGAGTTTTGCCATTTCCAGAATTTCTTGCGAATAACTATAGAAGCTGCAGTGTTGTATATTTTACAACGAAATTCAGAACATGTATTTATCATTATATTTGTAACATGCCTATTTAATAATTTTCGATATTATGAATGTTTAGGATATGCTTTATTGCCCTGCAAACAGATTTGCAAATGCTACCCATTCGCGTTCGTCGAAACGTTTGTTGAAACGTTCGGCGAAATGTGTACGTAGTCTTATGTTTAATATTTCTCACTGTCCTGAGAAACGCATCAAATCAGCAGTCTAATGACCAAACAAAAATGGATTTCTTCAAGTTTCAATACTGCCAACTAACTTCACCGTAGCCAAAATTGACGTTATAATCAAAGGTCCCAGGATCTCGGAAGGGAATCACTGTAACCGGGGGTTGAGCTTACCGATAGTATCTCGAATTATTTACGTTTCCCCGAAAGACATCGTCTCGAAGTATCCCGGGTCCTGATCGCCGATAATCGCTATCAAGAAAAAGGGGAGGAAAAACGTTTCCCGAGAGCCATTCGTTGCGGCTAGAGGGGGCATGTAGGGGGTGGCGAAAGACCGATCCTAGCTGTAAAATTGCGAGTCCGCCCCCACGTGAGAAGGGAAAGTCCTCCCCCGGAATTCCTGCGAAAGCTTTCTTGGAGAAAGCCGCTTGTAATCCACGGGCAAAGTGAAAACTGACGTTGGGAATGGGGGCCCATCGATTCTTCTGCAGGGAACGAAATTCGTTGGAAAGATCGTTTCTGGGAGATTTGCGATCGTCTTCCTCGGCGATAGCATCGGCTGTTGTCTACAGGGTGTCCCATAATTGCGCTACTTCCGTGGAAGGGGTAATTGCAGAGGTGAATTTGAATAATATTTTCCTTTACGAAAATATTCCGCGCGGCTTTGCTAAGGAATTATCAACGAAAAACACGAACCAATCATAGCGTGGCTACGTCAGGCCCCGTTGAGTGGGCGGGTACATTGCAGTGGGCGGCGCCTATTGTACCAAACCTTGATTGGTCTGTGTTTTTCGTTAACAACTGCTTAACAAAGCTTCGAAGAACATTTTCTCGAAGGAGAAAGTTATTTGAAATGATTTGAGGAATCACTCCGTTGAGTGGAGTACAAAATTTGTGATACACCCCGTAGATCAACGGTACGAAATCTATCGCGGACTGAACAGTATTCCCACAACAAACCTCTTGGCATATAAAACTTTCCCGAGAGTAAACCGTAAAGCAAATACCGTTTTGATCGTGCAATGAAATTTCCTGTTGTCCCCGTGGCGGACACCATCGACGAATTCTAAATAAATACCGTCCTGTATTCCCGAATCGAGTTTCTCAATGATTTTTATTCCGTCGGAGTTCGTCCCTCCCGCGGCCATTTAATCCCGTGGATTTTAATTATCGCGGGACCCGTCGGAAAACGCAGATTTATTTCCGCCGTAGTGAAACGTGAATCGATCGCGAAGAGCGGGGAGGGGAGGAGGGTTGGCGAAGTCGGACAAAGAGAGAAATCGTGTAAGCCCGAATCGAATCGAATCGATTTATGCTGAATCGGTTCGATCCAATGGAATTCCGGCGAATGCCGGACTCGACGCGCGACGATATCCCTCGCTTCTAAGGGACCAATAAATTCTTTTCGAGGGGCACTTTATGAAAGCGTATTTTATGCAGCTCTAAAAAGAACGTTTTACGCCGTAGCCATCGTCGCGCCAATTACTCCCATTTAAAAGCCCCGACGATTTAGCTTGGGCCACGACACAACGAAGAAAAACAACAGGCGAAAAAATGACGAAAGGAAATCCCTTCTCTCCCCTTTGTTTCGGATCCCCGGTCCTCCGCTGCTTTGTCGCTCGGCGAGAAAATTCCGCGTTCCGGCTAATGATCGAATTAATTGTTAGCGACTGCTAGTCGGGAGATGAATGAGCTCATAATTAATGGCGAACTCCACCATTTTTGCGAAAGCCTGAAATCATGAATGTGACAAAACTAAGACAAATTAAGAATATATCCATGGAAAAACTGACAGCAATTTTCTCCTACCTCTATTTCTAATTTGATTGTTCACGTCGTACTGTAAGATTAGCGAAGTTATTATCCAAACACTTTTCACAATATGAATTTATGTAATAAGATATTACATAAATTCATTATTATTTCATTATTATTTATTCATTATTATTTCTTTATGAAAATGATCCACATAGGGATCGAAACGTCAAGATACATGTTTAAATAATTGCACATTTGCTGTTTGTGTTAAATTGATCGAACCTGGCGCCGAAATCATAAATTCATATTCACTTTCCGATCGAGAAACAAACTTCAACTTTTCACAATTGTTGTATTCTTGAAACGTAGCGCAATAAACGTGGGAAATTTTAAATTTATAACTTTTACCATTTTCATAAGGGGTTAATGGAGACTGTCTTATTATTCATCTCTGGTGTAGTATGGCTTTCTCTTTCGTAGGAAGGGTGCCTGCGATATGACGTGCGCATATCTAATGTGCAGAGCATGTGCATAGCGTGTGCAATGCTGCATGCGCGATCCGTGCGCGTTGATACGGCCGAAGTGCACAGAACAGCCTGCACACACAGTTTATCAGCACCAAATCCACCCGTATGCGCGTTACGCAGACTCGTTCCACCGTCCCACTGCAACTGCAACAAACACCCCCATCGGTATGTCCCAAATGCACCATTTTCTCCGCTTTTTCACAGCACGAGTCATCTTTTTTCCGCGAATCGCTTCGGCTGACAAACTCAGGGTTTTTGGCTCCCGAGGGATGGTACTAAACTCTTTCTTTTTGACCACGGAATACCGATGCTTGTTCTTGGCGAAACGATCATGACTAGACTGCGGATCTGTTGGTTTTACTGTTGCAAAAACGCTAAACGTTCTTTCAGAAAAATTACAAGATTTGGTCTCTGTAATTTCAATAATTTATAAACTATTGTTTTATATTTCATCTATTCGTTTCTATATCAAGTTGATATTATCAACGCATAAAGTTCGTAGTTTCTTTATGTTAAACGATGTCTTTCGAATAATATTTTCCTGCATGTTTTTATCCCTCTGAACTTCGGACTTTTATTGTTTTTTAAGTTATGGATTGCCTTGTCCCGTTTCATGAGAGAAAATATTGGGGGTACACCACTACCGCAACCGTAGGAAGGTTCCAATTTTTATTTTACCGCATGTCTCTTTTTCATTTTATTACATTTTTATTCTCTTGTTTTCTCATGCGGTTGGTTTCCGTCGGTTTTCGGTAAAAAAGAAATGAAGAACGTCAAAAGTGATTTTTTTTATTGTGATATTAGTTTGAACAAAATCGTCGCTGTTTAAAAACCAACAATTTCCATTAAGAGAGTGTTATGATAAATTACAAACAAATAAACGCCACTCGTTTACTACATTTATTTAAAATTACACTTCATAATGGAAGATCCTGTTTATAATTTCGTTGTTATTGGAAAATTGTGTCAAGAAGAGAGTTGGGTGTACTTTTGGGATCGACTACCACATAGTTGCTGACGGCCCGGGAGAGAGTTTCGTCGGATTATGTTTTCGCGTCGAACGCTCCCCGTCCGTCCCACACTCGACATAATCGATCAGTTTTCCTATTATCGAAAGCTACGGCACATTGACGATCGAGAATCTGTTCGACGGATGCCGGAGTTCGGCTAGGCGGAGGAAAGATAAGAGGGAGAGGATTGGTAAACGTCGACGGAAACGACGATCGCTTCCGCAAACAATTTAACGTAAATTGGAATCGAAATGGAGTCCTAATGGGTAGCTGCGGAGTGGCGGACTGCGGGGGACGTTGCATCTTCCAACGTCTTTATTATTTTCGATGCCCCGCGTCGACACGTATTTCGCGTTCGCTCTTGCTCCACCTTGCGCCGATAATCCATAGCCAATGAGATGAAGAACGAACGATGAACTGGCTCGAATTCGAGTTAAGAAGGTGCGCGAAAGAGAGAGAATTACAAGTATTCTCTCCGTAACTGTTAACATCTTATCCCCACCACTGAGGGACCCCTCTTGGAACCAGTCATCGAGTCATCGAGGGGTTAGGTTTTTTAATTTTTTAATTTTTTTTAATGAAAACTTTACTATTGTATTCGTCATGTTTTTCTAATTCAAATGACTCCAAACACGACATGTAA
The DNA here is from genome assembly GCA_028455595.1 of Lasioglossum vierecki. Lineage (NCBI taxonomy): Eukaryota > Metazoa > Arthropoda > Insecta > Hymenoptera > Halictidae > Lasioglossum > Lasioglossum vierecki. The sequence goes on from CM052339.1 coordinate 5,968,903, forward strand.
CAAGCGAATGTAATTGCGATCGGAATTCTATCGTGTTTGGAGACATTTTAATCAGAAAAACGAGCCGAATGCTAAAAATGGCATGGTAAAAGTTACATTGGGGGAAAACCAAAAATATATAATTTTGTTTCTCACTTCAAGTCTGTCAGACTGAAAATAAATGATTACCAAGATCTCTTCTGGCGATGCTCGCCGATTCGCGGAAAACTGAATGTTTTAATAATTTTATCCGACTACGGGGTGCGAACCCTTTTCCCAATTGAATTACGCGTTAAATATTCATCGGTCTATAATAAAATTCGCCCCAGAATTCAATACTGTATCGGATGTCAATAAATATTGAACGATACCAGCAACGTTAATACCTAATAAAATATTAACGACCGTATATACGTGTGGATAAAGGATGAAATCAGCGCGAGATTCCCATGACGCATTGGACCGCAAGGCGACTGAATCTCGACGCGTTTCGGCTCTATAGTAACTTGGTCAGGGTGTGCATCTTGTAATATACCAGGTATTAACGATACTAAATGTGCCACGATTATAATTATTTACTTCGTGTAGCGTGTAATTATTGGGTTATTTTATTGTCGGTCGTTTCATCATCGGGGTTAATTATACGCGTAATTTGATACGATACCTCGAACCGCAGACGGACGTCAACACATAATTACACACTCAATATAGCCCCAATAGCTTCATTATTCGTTTCAATAAGTCATTGAATATTGACGCGTTGTTAGTTACATTTGGAAACCATTGCTGTAAAAATCCATCCGTTAATTTACACGATATTAGTTTGCGCAAGAATTAACATATTGTATAAATAATTATATTGCCATTAACATAGAGATGAATAATTACAAGTTTTCCTAAAAATTACTACAAATTGAAACGTTTCTAAACAGTAATTTTATAGAAAAGGTTTGCATACTCTGACTTTGATGAACTTTTAATATGTTATAGATTTCGACATTTTGAACAACTTTTTCGTGTTATATATGGGGGCGTCGCTTTTAGTTTTCAAGATATTTGCAAAAGACTATTGCTAATACTGTATTGCATTTTTCGTATTCCTGCACGCTCCGCGGCAACATAAACCTGTCCCGCGGCCGCATCTGTTTATTTTTTCTTTGTAAACACGTTGTGGAGATGAGAAGCGACAATACCACACACACGCACCCAGTGTTTCTAAAAAAAAGGTTTCCGTAATGAAATTAATATTTCATATCTAGCGTATAATTTAGAAACACTGGGTGGGTGTGTTTGGTATCGTCGCTTCTCGTCTCCACAACGTGTTTACAAAGAAAAAATAAACAGATGCGGCCGCGGGACAGGTTTATGTTGCCGCGGAGCGTGCAGGAATACGAAAAATGCAATACAGTATTAGCAATAGTCTTTTGCAAATATCTTGAAAACTAAAAGCGACCC
>CM052339.1:5970436-6112127 GCA_028455595.1 Lasioglossum vierecki
TCTCCACAACGTGTTTACAAAGAAAAAATAAACAGATGCGGCCGCGGGACAGGTTTATGTTGCCGCGGAGCGTGCAGGAATACGAAAAATTCAAAACAGTATTCGCAATAGGTTTGTGCAAGTATCTGAAAAACTAAAAGCGACCCCTCTATATTGGAAAAGGAAAAAGTTGTTCAAAATGTCGAAATTAATAACATATTAAAATTTCATGAAAATTGGAGTACGCAAACCATTTCTACGTAATTACCCTAAAAACATTTAAAAGAGCGTCTGAAAACTTTGAAATTGTTTTTTAAGAGAACTGCCGACTCGAGATCTATAGTTGTTCCGAGACTTTTCTTCTTCGCGACGAGTACTGTCGGATGCAATGAAAAAGAATTTTTCCTCATTCATGAGGAGTTTAATCAATGCATCGCATTGAAAGTAACTGCAACGACAGACATTTGATTTCTTTGATCGAACAATTTCTCCAGTAGTGACTGGCAGCAAGTTATTCGAGCACCGAATAATTAACAAACTTGTGTCCCGCTCGTTTGTTATCGCGAGCGTGCACAGTGAGTGCGGACGTTATTATTGATCCGCGTTTCGCCTCTCCATTCTCTTTTATTGCCACAAAGTCTCAGAAAAATGACGGTTGCTGGGTAGTGCCTTTGCTAGCGGTGCGGTGATCGCTACGGCTGAATGCAATTAAGTCGTGGGAATTGCGGTTGTTTAGTTTCCGACAGCGTGCACAGACGCAAATATAATTTCCCAAGATTAAGCAACTCGGTGGCCGTCTTGCGGCCGCGTTTCCACCGCAACTGGCTCGCCCTCTAACCCTCTCTCGTAGGATAACAAACCCGCCGACAGTTCGCTTAACAATCCGGGACTTTTAAACTCATTTCGAAGTTTATTCCGCGCCAGTATGCGCCCGTCGACGATTCGCGCGCCGCTGCTGCGGCTCGTTCAACTGGAACCAACGGGATGTTGCCTCCGGAAGAATCCACGTGTTCTCGCGAAAACAATGATACCGTAATTATTAACCGCAGTGTTGGTACGAGCCACAAGGACCGTTCACTGGCTGATTCGTTAGATACGTCACGATCGACTCCGAAAAACGCGGTTCATAACTATCGCCGGCAGATATAGTCGACCATGACACACTGGACCATTGTTCGATTAAAGGGATGTATTTTCAAAAAACTTCTCGTGAAATCAGTGCAATAACAGATGATTTTTACACACTTTTTATTGGAAGAAACTGTTGATCAATTTTGTCAGACAATTTCTTTTCTCCACTAGATTATTAAAAAAATTAGGCTGAAAAAAAATTATTTTTACTAAATCACTCAAAAACAGCAGTAATTACGATGATTGTACAGAATTGAAACTACAAATCGAACCTCGTCTCTCGAAAGTCTTCCCAGCGTTCGAAACAGAGAGCACTATGATAATTCAAGGTATAGATTGTTCTTCCCATATTTGACTCTGGTCCGCACTCGAGCAACTTCTAACATCGACTGGCAGTGTTTCAGTGGCAACATACTCCCCACTGCCACAAGTGTTTACACCGGTTGTCAATGACAACGCGAGTGTCCACTTCCATGCGAAAAATAAAACCGAAGGGGAACCGAGAAGTTCGAGAGTGATTTTCTTCGACATTTCAAGCCTTCTATGAAGTCTATTGAACTCGAGTTTTTTTTTACGAATTGCACACTTGTACTTGATGCGTCTATCGATTATTAACGGTGTTTACCGTCTCGTGTGGCGGAAGTCGCGGAATATCGAAAATTATAGGTTGCAGTTTTAGAGATGGAAAATAATTTAGATATTGAGTGGGGAGGGAAATGCTTGGTTTCACAGGTCACTCGTGTCTCATCCACGGCTTATGATGGATCTGTTCGAGCTGAAGTATTTCAAGATTTGTCGGCTACATTTGCTGGTCATCGGCCAGTGGCCCTACCAAACAAAAATGACTGCTGTACCTGCAAGGATCGTTATATCCGCACAACTACTTTCCGCCGGCTTCGAAAAGGTACGATTTCCAGACCAGAATCAGGCGAATCAGTTTATACAATCTTTGTGTAATGATTGAGGTAATTATATAGACAAGGTCTGCGTACTCCGATTTTGATGAAATTTTAATAAGTTAAGTAGCAACACATATCTCGAAAACTAAAAGCGACCTCCCTATATTGGAAAAGGAAAAAGTTGTTCCACATGTCGAAATCTATAATCCTTTTCTATATAATTCATGATTGATTTTGACCGATGTTTTACAGTCATGGTACAGCGTGTCATAATTTATTTTAAACAGATCTCCCGCCTGGTAAAACTAGGAAATGATGTGCGACTTATTATCGAGGACATTCCCTATTGTTGTTTATGGATTACTCTCGTCGTAATTTACATATCGTTTTGGGTCCAATTGGAATTGGTCAGTTCGTTATTATGTACAAATTACGAGTGCAATGCTTTTTAAATACCAGAGTATACCAGGAAAATCCACAAACTAACTGTATGAATATTTTATAAAAACTCGTACGTCTTGAGTGTGGCGCATCGGGTTAAACAATCCAACTCTAACACTTCGGATACCTTCTCTTTATTAATCTCCTCAGCTCGCAACTCATAACTCTACTTGCTCTCAAGTCTCACGCTTCTGAACTCTCGGCCCTTGCCGATTTCCTTTTATCCATTTCCAGTCTTCTGTATCGCACTCTCATTCTCTAACACTATCAGTCTCACATTCATTCGGATTTATTATTTAAATAAAAATAAATTTTTAAAAGGCACCACGTTTTTAAAAACGGATTAAAAAGTACGAAATAATTTTTCCTAGTCCATACAGATTCCTAACCTCGTACAGATAGTCCTGAAAATTTTGATTTTGAATTTTTAATACCTATGAACATATTTGTAAGATTCAAAGCGAGAAACGTGGTACGCAAGCTGTATCAATTATTTATTGCATGCGCACCAACGTGGTAAAAAATTCAGTTGCTCACGTACTCTCTAAAGTCATTCTAAACATTCACACCCCTACATAATTAATTTGTTAATTCATATACTTAATGCAAGGTTATCGGATTTTCTCAGATACTTTGGTATTTGTTGAATCTAAACATGATCCATGGATTTGTGTGATCGGGTGAGAGTAATTTTATAATATCAGTTGAAGGAAATCTTGGAAAAAATAAAAGGCGATTGGCACTGCGCAATTTTGAACAAAGAGGACCATATTCTTGATGCTATCACGAAACAAGGATGGAAAAAGTCTATATACTTTTTATGTAATGGAACCGTTTGATCTTCTTCAACCTGTAATAAATAGTTGATCCTTATTCATCCCCTGATCTAACTTCAATTTTAATACAAATTAGCATTTTCTTAATAATCATTTTTGTATAAAATTTTTGAAATAGCTTCTATTCTTACACTCTGCTTCTTACACAGGGTGGTCCACGTAACTCTTAACAGCTGAATACCTCGAAAACTGAAGCATCAGGTATTCTTTGTTTCATATTCTCTTCGCGCTTCAGTGATCCTCTAAATAATAGCAAATGTTAGAACAACTTTGACGTTTCGAGTAAATAAATGTTTAGAAGTTCGTGGTGGATATTTTGAACATTTAATTTAAAGAACATTTTATTTCTTCGAGAATAAACAAAAGACTCAAGTAAGTACCTACAAGTCGAAATTCCAATCTGTTATGTCCCACCATGGAAACATCTGAAAAATAAATGTTTCAGACAAAATTTGCTTGTTTTTTCCTGTAGAATATAAATATGTAACGTTTTATAGAAGATTCCATTTAAAATTATAAAGGTACCCCCGCCTACCCCCTTACAGGGGAATGGGTGGGGGCACTTCACGTTTATGTAGTTAGGAAAGCCCCTCAGATCCATGCAATTTAAGATCAAGAACTTTAAAATCGATGGCATCTGTTAAGAGTTATGTGTGGGCTACCCTGTAGAGTGGTAAATGGGGAGAATGATTAGGTTGTATTATATTATTTATAGCCGGTATGTAATAGGTGCTTTTGGCTTATTTCAGCGTTAACATATATACTAGCGTCTTTCTACATGACCTTAGTACTCGCACCGAAGTTTCTGAATAATTTTTTTCCGTGGAATAGCACTAACATCCAAGAACCACTCGTAGGCGTATACTTGCTTGATCCGAATAGAGACTACCTTCTTCATGTACCATATGAGTATGCCACCGTGATCGCAACTGTTCTACTACCATCTGTCATGTTTGTGCAGTTCAACATGCTCGTTATGCATGCATGTGGGATGTATAATATTTTTGGGTGAGTGCTTATGTCAATAATTCTTGTGCTGGACAAATTGGATCTCTTCTGGTGACCCAACGAACTTCTCCAAATTGCAGACAGCGTCTAGAACATGCTTTTCAAAATACTCTGGAGAAACGTATCAAAGATGACAGAGAATACGCTGATTTCGTACGCATCATTGAACAGCACAAACATATTACGCAGTTAGTACGGAAGCTTTCAATATTTCTGGTGACTTATTATTCATCCATCAGGTAATATTTTATATTATTTAATGGTGGCTGTTCAAGGTACATCGACCGTTTAAGCTCGTATTATGGTGCGCCATGCTGCTTTATAGGGTCGATCTCCGTTGTGACAGTCAGCACTTTGTTAGTTAATGTGAGTTTATATATCATAGTTAGTCAACATAATTATATTAGTGATTGCATAATATTGTGCCTGATTTTCATAGAAATCATAGAGTCATTATTCAATTGTAGAATTTCTACAATTACAGTTACAATTGTAGAAATTCTACAGTTAGAAAACAATGGTGACACTTTTGCAATCATCTGATAGTTTCAATAATAATGATTCACGTGTGCACTAAATGTAAATATACACGGTGTCTCAAAAATGACCAAAAACCGTAAAATGGATGATTACTGAGTGCATTTTTGAGTTCCGCATTGATTGTGACTAGCAGAAAAAATTAGAAATTTGATTTCATCCCTTCACTACATAGTTACCTTAAAAAGCACTTACAATATTCTTAGATGTTTCTAATCTATTACTGTTTTATATTTTGCACTTAATTTGTTGAGCAACTTCTATAGGAAACTGTGTAATCATCAGCACCGTCATAATTCAGAAGCATTTACGTTTAGGTGTGTACATATATGAGAAACGAAGGAAACATCGAGATGACTATTATTTCCTCAGTGAACTTCGGTGGAGTATTCTTCAATGGATTCTACTTCAGCGACTCAGCACAAGAACTTCTGAACGCCAGTTCTAATGTTTTCCGGCAGTCGTGAGTAATTAATGAATATTTTCGAGAAATACTTTACTGTACGTAGTAATATTGTAAATGCATTAATATTCTATGTAATTTTCATTGGAAATTACATTAAATAATAAACATTTCAGGTACTATGGTAAATGGTACACTGCATCGATTTCAAACCAGAAGATACTGCTGTTCATCATGTGTAATTGTATAAAACCAGCTGTAATCACATTCACCTCGATTTTCTCGGTCTCCTTAGAGACTTTCTACGTGGTAAGATTAGAACTATTATTACTATACTATGAATTATTATTATACTAATTATTAATTGTTTAAGTTTCTGGAGGCTGCGATGTCCTACTTCACGGTTCTCTATTCGCTGCAACGATAAGCGCAAATTTTCATCGAATACGACACATCTCATAGTTCTGATTAGTACGGGGACAAAAGAAACTTTTTTCAGCACATTCTATCTCTAATCTCAGCACAAGGTAGGAGTTAAAATTTAAACATAGAAGAGAAAACTCGAAAAATATCTCGTCTGTAATGATTAGGAACCTCTTATGTAACAATGAACAACTATTAAAACCAATTGTTTTGAATTGTTAAAACCATTGTTTTGAATTGTTGAGATCAATGTACTTGGAGACATATTTGAAGATCAACATCATCTGTGCTGTTATGTCCCATACTGTCTGTTTCATAACAATAGTGTTACACACTGATAAGATAAAATTTTTACGTTGTTCCATGATTGCATACGCTCATTCTATTTTTTTTACAGATCTGCATTATTCTATTTAAGACTACTGTAAAATATTAAGAGAGACGTAGTTTTTTTCTATTTTGTCTACACAAAGCGTGGTAACTTGTCCCAGAATCACCGTGAACATAATTGAAACTATAAATCACCTCTTCTATCCAAAGTCTTCCCACCGTTTGAAATGATGTCGCTCAAAATCCGATTCACTATTACAATTCAAGACCTGAACTTTTTCGTACGATATCCGACTCCAGTCTGCACTCGAGGAACTCTTACCATCGACTGACAGTGTTTCACTGGCAGCATAGCGCCACTGCTGCTAGTCTATACATCGGTTGTCAGTGACAACGCGAGTGTCCACTTCCATGCGAAAAATAAAACCGAAGGGAAACCGAGAAGTCCGAGAATAATTTTCTTCAACATTTCAACCCTTCTATAAAATCTATTGAGCACGACTTTTTTTACGAATAGCAGACCTGCAATCAATGCGAACATCGATTATTAACGGTGTTTACCGTCTCTCGCGGCAAAAGTCGCGGAGTATCGAAAATTATAGGTTGCAGATTCAGAGGGAGAAAAGAATTTAGCTATAGAGGGACGACGTTAGGGTTGTGCTTCGCTGTCTTGTCACTTGTGTCCAAACCGCGGCTTGCAATGCAACAGTTTGGAGTGAAGTATTTCAATATCTTTCGGATACATTTGTTGCTCATCGGCAGGTGGCCGTACCAATCAAAACTAACTATTGTGCCACAAACGCTCCTTACAGTCGCATTTATGATCTCCTTCGGCATCGAAAAGGTACGATTGACAAAGTAGAATCGGCCGAATTTATACATTCTTTCTGTAAAGATTGATGTTGACCAGTTTTACACACTGGTCGCACAGCGTGTATTATAATTTATTTTCAACAGATTTGCCGCCTCATCAAATATGGAAATAACATGAAAATTTTTATTGAGGATATCCCCTATGTTTTAATGTTGTTTTGTGTTATCGTGGTGTACGCGTGCAATTGGTTGCACTCGGACTTGGTAAGTTCACTTGACTATTGTGTACAAATAATGAGTCTAATTGCTTTTTTTTAAATATCTAAATTGTATGATTTTCCTATCATTTCTTTAACGAGATCGTCGGATTTTCTCTATACTTTGGTATTGGAGGAATCTGAACCAGATAAAAGTAATTTTCTTATATCAGTTAAAGGAAATGCTGGATACAGTAAAATACGATTGGCACTGCGCAATGTTGAATAAAGAGGACCAAATTCTTGAAGCTGTCACAAAGCAAGGATGGAAACATTCTATATATATGTTATGTAATGGAACCGTTTTGATCTTCTTATTGAACTCACGTGGGATATACAAGTTTATGTTTAAAACCGATGTTGAATCTCTTTGATTTCTATGGAATAATAAAAATAACAAATTATTTTATTTTGCTTTTTCTGATTTCAGCGTTTACATACGGAACTGCGACGATATGCTCCTCTTATTTATTCGCTCCGGATTGTGTCAATAATTTGTTGCCATGGAATATCACTTACCCCCGACAACCGTTCATAGGCGCATTCTTGCTTGATCCGAATAAACACTTTCGCTTTCGTTTACCATATGAATATGCCATCATGATGGGATCAGCTATAGCAACATCTACCATGGTTTTGCAGTTCCACATGCTCATTATTCATGCATGTGGGATGTTATCAATTTTTGGGTGAGTGTTTATGTCAATAATTATTTTCATATAAACTTACCCAGCGAATCTTCTACAAATACTCGAATTCCAGACACCGTTTGGAACATGTATTCTATGATAATTCAGAGAAATGTATAAAACAAGTCAGAATACATACTGATTTGGTCCGCATCATCCAGCAGCACGAGCAGATTATGCAGTTAGTACTGAACCTTCTAATATTTCTGTAGACCTATCATTTATCCTCCATATAATATTTTATATTATTTTATGGTGGCGGATCAAGGTACGTCGACTTAATAAACTCCTATTATGCTGCGTGTTACTGCTTTGTAGCGTTTGTCTCCGTTATTATGTGCAGCATTGTCTTAGTTAATGTGAGTTTATGCAGGAAAATCCACCAATTATTATACCGTAACCGTTAGTTAGTCAACTTAATTGAATTTTTAGTGATAATGATTCACGTGTTCATCAGATTTCAGTATACACGGTATCCCAAAAATGTCGGAGAACCTTAAAACGGATGATTCTGATTTCATTCGAAGGAGTGATAATATATAATAGGAATAAATCATTTTTTTTAACAAGGAAAAAGACGGTCCAATTAGTATTCGACTTTGATTGGTATGTGTTTTTCGGGAATGTCCAAAATGTTTAAAAAGTTGCATAATCAAAAAACATGTTATGTATCAACGTTATCAGTATCAACAAATCTTTCGTATCTCTTGATGAGTCGCCCAGTATGGTTTTCGATATATTTTTGATCTGGGATTTGTTTTCTTAAATAGTGAATCATTGCTTCACAATTTTCTGAGTGAAGACACTACATGCAATTGGCTTGACGCGATCGAAGTCGAAAAACATGTCAGCATTGAAACCGCTGATTATTCATCGGGAAATATTAATAAGAAACTGTCAAATCATCATTACCGCAATCTTTCAGAAGCATTCATGTTTAGGTGTGTATGTACATCACAAGTGAGGGAATGTTTGATAAGGCCATTATTCCTACATTCAACATTATTGGATTATACTTCAATTTATACTTCTTCTGTGCTTCAGCACAAGAACTTCTGAATACCAGTTCTCATGTTTTTCGGCAGATGTAAGCAATGAAAAAAATTTCATTTCACGTGAGATGGCAAAAAGTTTTATAATGTTCATTATAAATATGCTACATAAATATTTTAGGTACTGGGGAGAATGGTACACTGCATCGAATTCAAACCAAAAGATACTGCTGCTAATCATGTATAAATGTATGCAGCCAGTCACAATCGCGTACTCCTCGATTTTCACGGTGTCGTTAGAGACTTTTTACAGGGTAAGATTAGCATATTATCGGCATTTTTCAGGAGTCTCTTCGATTATTTTGATTCCGAATTATTTAAGTTTATGGAGGCTTCGCTGTCCTACTTTACGGTGATTTATTCGCTACAATGATCGGTGCATATTTTCATCGGAACCGACACAGCTCATCGATCTGATTAGTAAGGGTACATAAGAAATTTTGCTGAGCACATTCTAAGTTTAATTTCAGCGCAACTCAGAGGTCAATAATTTTAACCAGAACTCGGAAAATGTCTAATTTTTAATAATTAGGAACCTGTTATGTATTAATGAATGACTATTAAAACCTGTTTTGAATTGTTGAGATTAGTATACTTACTCACATATTTGTAGGTCAACATCATAAGGGAAAAATATTCTGAACTACCTCATTGACATTAATTTTAATGTTGTACAATGTTTGCATACGATTATTTCATTTATATCTCAAAAACTATTGAGTGTTAGCGTCTATAATGGTGTATATTCGTAAATGGAAGATCGAGATCTACAAGTATACAGAGTCTCAACTAAGTCGGTGTGACAACGTCCTTGCACTCTCCTTGTTAGAATCACTTTGCATAGAATTGAAACTAGAAATCATACCTCTTCTGTCGAAATACTTTACACCGTTCGAAATGACATTTCTCAAACACGATTCAGTATAACAATTCAGGTCCTGAACTATATCTGACTCCGTCCGCCCTCGAGCAACTCCTTACATCGACTGGCAGTGTTTCAGTGGCAACATACCTCCACTGCCACAAGTTATACACCGGTTGTCAATGACAACGTGAGTGTCCACTGTCAAACGTAAAATAAAACCGGAGGGGAACCAAGAATTCCAAGAATTATTTTGTTCGACAATTCAACCCTTCTATGAAGTCTATTGTACTCGTATTCTTTGTACGAATTGCGCACCTGTAGTCGATGCGTTTATCGATTATTAACGGTGTTTACCGCCTCACGCGGCGGAAGTCGCGGAATATCGAAAATTATAGGTTGCAATTTTAAAGGTAGAAAAGATTTTGTCTATAGAGTGGGGAGGATAGGGTTGTGTTTGGCTTTCTTGTCACTTGTGTCCAAACCACGGCTTACGATGGATCATTTCGAACTGAAGTATTTCAATATCTGTCGGATACATTTGCTGATCTTCGGCCAGTGGCCGTACCAATCAAAACTAACTATTGTGCCTGCGAGGATTATTATAAGCACACTACTTATCTCCTTCGGTTGCGAAAAGGTACGATTTTCAGACCAGAATCAGGCGATTCAGTGTATACATTCTTATTTTAAAGATTACATCGTGCGTCTTAATTCATTTTGAACAGGCCTGGCGCCTCATTAAATTAGGAAATAATATGCAAATTTTTATCGAGGACATCCCGTATTTTTGTATGTGGCTCCTTATGGTCGGAATGTTTGCATGCGGTGTGCTACAATTGGACTTGGTAAGTTCATTTGACTATTATATACAAATTAGGAGAATAATGATTTTTGAATATCAGAGTATATACGGAAAATCCAAACTAACCAATTTTACGAATTCCTATAATTTTTCTATCACTTCCATGACGAACATGTTGGATTTTCTCTACACTTTGGTATTTAAATAATCTGAATCAGATAAAAGTAATTTTCCTATATCAGTTGAAGGGTTTGCTGGAGAGAATAAAACACGATTGGCACCGCGCAATGTTGAACAAAGAGGACCACATTCTTGAGTCCATCACAAAACGAGGATGGAAACATACTATATACCTTTTAAGTAATGGATCATTGATATGTCGAACTTCTTATACACTGTGAATCCTCGTATCCATTACAATCTTGTGATTACTTTACTTTTCGAAAAATCTCTGTAGTGTTTGTCTGACTTTTACTTGAAGACGAATTAATATTTTGTAAAATAGGTTTTTTTCATGGACTCTTCTTCCTATATAATGGCAATTGCATATCTTAGTTATCTGAATGAACGCATGTGCTGGTTTGGCTGATTCTAGCGTTGACATACATAATGACGACGTTCTATTCCATTTTCCAATTTGCACCGGATGTTCTGGGTGATAAGTTTCCGTGGAATACCACTCACCCCCGCCAACCTTTCATAGGCGCATTCTTGCTTGATCCGGATAAAGACTATGCCCTTCGTTTACCATACAGTTCTCTCATCGTTGCGTGGACGGCTTTAGCAACATCAGCGGCGGTTGCGCAGTTCCACATGCTCATTTCTCATGCCTGCGGAATGTTCAGTATTTTTGGGTGAGTGTGTATGTCTGTAATTACTTGTTGTACAAATTAGGATTATCGAGTAACCCAACGAATATTCTCCAAATTGCAGGCACCGTTTGGAACATGTATTTCATGATAATTCAGAGAACTGTATCAAAGATAACAAACTACATACTGATTTCGTACGCATCATTGAGCAGCACTGGCAAATTATAGAGTTAGTACTGAACATTTTAACAATTCCAGGAACGTAAGATTTATGCATAATATCATTTTATATAATTTTATTGTGGCTGATCTCAAGGTACATCGACACTTTAAAGTCCTATTATGCCCTGTTCTGCTGTTTCGTGGGATTTTGTGGTGTTCTTTCAGTCAGCAGTTTGTTAGTTAATGTGAGTTTATGTAGGAAAATCGTCAATTGTTTCACCGTAAATGTCATTTAGTAAAAAAATTATGTCATCATTGAAACTGTTGATTCATTTATCGAGTAATTTCTATAAGAAAGTGTCTAATCATTGGCATCGTCATCTTTCAGAAGCATTTATGTTTAGGTGTGTCTTTACATCAAAAATGGGAGGAACATCGAGTTGGCTCTTCTTGCCATAGTGAATCTTTTTGGATTATTCTTTAATACGTACATCTCCTGTGCTTCAGCACAAGAACTTCTAAATGTTAGTTCTGATGTCTTTCGGCAGATGTAAGTAATTGAAAAAAGTTTATTTCACGTAAAGTAGCAGGACACTTTGGACTCATTGTTTCGTCGCGCAGGAACAGGACACGTGGTTTCGTTCGAACCATATTTATGGTGCGTACGTGATTAGGAATCTTCATCGAAGATTCAGTCAATTAGGGTCCTCTGGCGACCATTCTAGATATTGACAAACGTTTATTTTTTGTATATATTAAGTTTACGGATCCCATGGAAATCACCGTCACAGATTTACCCGACACAGTTTTAGATTTAACACCTATGTAATATTATTTCAAAGGCAAGGTACTCTTGTTGAGAATATCTGACTTATCATTTTGACAACGATAATAAACATTTCAGGTACTTTGGAGAATGGTACACTGCATCGATTTCAAACCAGAAGACACTGCAGCTAATCATGTGTAATTGTCTACAGCCAGTCGCAATCGCATTGTCCTCGATTTTCACGGTATCATTAGAGACTTTCTACATGGTAAGATTAGCACATGAACGACCTTGCTCGGGAGACTCTTCGATTCTTTAGATTATTAATTGTTTAAGTTGCTGAAGGCTGCGATGTCCTACTTTACCCTGCTCTATTCGCTACAATGATCAGTGAAAATTTTCTTCTTAAACGACACATCTCATCGATCTGATTAGTACGGGTACATAAGAAACATTTTTGAGCACATTCTAAGTTCAATCTCAGCACAAGTCAGGAGTTACGAATTTAGGACACAGAAAGAAACTAGGAAAATGTCTGTAACAATAAGGAACATTTTATGTACCAATGAACGACTATTAAAACCAGTTTTGAATTGTTGAGATGAGTGTGCTTGCATACATGTTTGAAAGACAACACCATCATGGCTGTCTCTCCTGAACTGCCTGTTTACCAACAATAGTCTTACGTATCCATAAGTGATAAGATTAATGTTGCACAATATTTGTACGCGATTATTTCATATGTTTACAGACCGGCATTATTGTATGTAACACTACTGTAAGAAGCAAGAGAGTTGTAGTTACTTTTTCTATTTTGACACAACGAAGAGGAGTAACTTGTCCCAGTTCCCAGAATAAGTCTGAATATAATTGAAACTAGCTAACTACATAACTCCTCTATCCAGAGTATTGCTACAAACACGTCGCTCAAAACACGAATCACTGTAACAATTCAAGACTAGAACTATTTCTCCTTACGTCTGCTCCGACCGCACACGAAAAACTCCTTCTATCGACTAGCAGTGTTTCATTGGTAGCGTACCCCCACTACCACAAGTATATACACCGGAGGTCTATAACCACGCGAGTGTCCACTTTCACACGAAAGAAGAAGACCGAAGGGGAACCAAGAATTCCAAGAATTATTTTCTTCGACTTTTCAACCCTTCTATAAAGTCTATTATCTCTCTCTGGAACTGGAAATTTTGTTTACGTATTGTGCGCCTGTGATTCATGCGACTATTGATTATTAACGGGATTTACCGTCTCGCGCGACAGAAGTCGCGGAATATCGAAAATTACAGGTTGCAGTTGCAGAGGTAGAAAAGAATTGAGCTATAGAGTGGGGAGGATAGGGTTGTGCTTGGCTTTCGTATCACTTGTGTTCCAACCACGGCTTACGATGCATCAGTTCGAACTGAAGTATTTCAATATCTGTCGGATACATTTGCTGATGATTGGCTTGTGGCCCTACCAAAAAAGAATATTTTCAGTGCCTCTGAGGATTGGTGGGGTCTTGGGATTACTTTCCTTCGGCATCGAAATTGTACGATTGGCAGATCAGAATCAGGCGAATCAGTTTATACATTCCTACTGTAAAGATTGTTGTTGAACAGTTATATACGTATACTCGTCGTACAGCGTGCATCATAATTTATTTTGAACAGACTGGACATCTCATCATGTCAGAAACTAGTATGCAAATCTTTATTGACGACATACCGTATTTATTTATGTGGCTTACTTTGGTCACAATGTACGCAAGCGCTTGGTGCCAATTGAACTTGGTAAGTTCACTTGACTATCATGTACAAATAATGCTCTTCGAATATCAGAGTATACTAGGAAAATCCAAACTAATTTTACAAACTCTTTTGATTTTTCTCATGTTCATATCATTTCGTTAACGAAAACGTCGGATTTTCTCTATACTTTGGTATTTGAAGAATCTGAATCAGATAAGAGTAATTTTCCCATATCAGTTGAAGAAAATGCTGGTGACAGTAAAATACGATTGGCACTGCGCAATCTTAGACAAAGAGGACCATATTCTTGAATTCATCACAAAACAAGGATGGAAACATGCTGTATACATTTTAAGTAATGGATCGGTGATATGCTTAAAAGTCTTATACACAGTTAAAGTATTGCGATTACTTTATTTTGTTCTAAAAATCTTTGGAACGTTTATGTAATTTTCGTTGGAAGGAAACTTAACATTTTCTTGTTGTTAAATATAATGGCAAATGCTTTGGCTGATTGCAGCAATGACATACATAATGGCGACGTTCTATTCTATTTTCACATTTGCACCGGATTTTCTGAGTGATAAGTTTCCGTGGAATACCACTTACACCCGACAACCATTCGTGGGCATATATCTACTTGATCCGGATAAAGACATTCCCCTTCGTTTACCGTATAGTTTTGCCGCCGTGCTGGTGACGACAGTAGGAACATCTGCCGCGGTTTTGCAGTTCCACATGCTCATTACTCATGCGTGCGGGATGTACAGCATTTTTGGGTCAGTGCTAATGTCAGTAATTACTTGATGTATAAATTGGGTCATATGAACTGACCCTACGCGGATCATCTCCTATTTACAGACACCGTTTGGAACATGCTTTTAATGATGATTCAGAGAAACGTATCGAAGGTGACGGACTACATACTGCGTTGGTACGCATCGTTGAGCAGCACTTGCACATTACGGAGTTAGTACTGAACATGTTAACGATTTTAGGAACCTATGATTTGTTCACGATGTAACATTTTGTAACATTTTATGGTCGCTGGTCAAGGTTCGTCGACAATTTAAAGTCCTATTATGAGGTGTTTTGCTGCATTGTGGCATTGAGCTGTGTGCTTATGATCATCAGTTTGTTACTCAACGTAAGTTTATACAGGGAAAGCATTCAATTATTACACCGTACACATTAGTTACACAAAAAGTCGAAAAGCCTGTCAGCGTTGAAGCTGTTAATTCATTTATCGAGGAACTTGTATAAAGAACAGTGTAATCATCATCATCGTCATTTTTCAGAAGCATTTATGTTTAGGTGTGTATTAATATCAGAAGTGAGAGAGACATCGAGCTGGCAATTCTTGTCATATTGATCCTTCTTGCACTCTTCCTTAATGCATTCATCGTCTGTACGTCGGCACAAGGACTTGTGAATGCCAGTTCTGATGTGTTTCATCAGATGTAAGTATTTAGAGAAAGATTATTTCACGTAATATGGCAGAAAGACTCTTTGGACCTATGTAATATTATTTCAAAGACAAGATATCCTTGTGGAGAATATCCGCTACATCATTTTGACAACGTTAATAAACACTTTAGGTACTGTGGAGAATGGTACACAGCATCGATTTCAAACCAGAAGGCACTGCTCTTAATCATGTGTAATTGTAAGCAGCCAGTCGGAGTCGTATTTTCCACGCTTCTTATGGTGTCGTTAGAGACATACTACACGGTAAGATTAGCATATTAACATCATTGTTTGGGAGTCTCTTCGATTATTTTGATTCCGAATTATTTAAGTTTCTGGAAGCTTCGCTGTCCTACTTTACGGTGATTTATTCGCTGCTATGATCAGAGCAAATTGTCATCCAATTCGTCACATCTCAGCGATCTGATTAGTACGTGTACATACGAAACCTTTTTTTAGCACATTCCAAGTTTAATTTCGGCACAAGTCAGAAGTTAAGAGTTTAAAATACAGAAAAAACTCGAAAAATATATCGTTTGTAATAATTAGGAACTTTTATGTAACAGTGAACGACTATTAAACCTGTTTTGAATTGTTGAGTTGTCCTTGAAGATATATGTTTTTGAATGACAACATCATCCGGGCTGCTTGTCCTGAACTACCTGTTTAACAACAATTATCTTATGTATTCATAAGTGAAAAATTTGAGGTAATTTGTTGCCGCGGATTATGCAGAAATACGAAAAGTTCAATATAGTATTAGCGATAGTCTTTCGAAAATATCTCGAAAACGAAAAGCGACTTCCCTATATCGGAAAAGGAATAAGTTATTAAAAATTTCGAAATCTATAACACATTAAAATTTCATCAAAATCGGAGTACGCATAGGAAGTAAGGAAAGTGTAGTTTTTTCTATTTTATCTACACGAAGTGCAGTTATTTGTCCCAGTTCCCAAAATCTCCCTGAATATAATTAAAACTAGCTTAAATCATACCTCTTCCGTGGAAAGTCTCCACCGTTGGAAATGACGACGCTTAAAACACGAATCACTATAACATTTTAAGACCTTATCTATTTCTTCCTATATCTGGCTACAGTCCGCACTCAAGCAACTCTTCCCATCGACTGACAATGCTTCGGTGGCAACATACCCCCACTGTCACAAGTGTATACGCCGGTTGTCAATGACAACGCGAGTGTCCACTTTCACGTGAAAAATAAAAGCGAAGGAAAATCAAGATGTCCGAGAATTATTTTCTTTTACTCTTCTACCCTTCTAGGAAGTCTATTGTCAGGAAGTGGAAATTTTTTATGAATTGCGCACCTGTATTCGATGCATCCATCGATTATTACCGGTGTTTACCGTTTCACGCGGTGGAAGTCACGGAATATCGAAAATTATAGGTTGCAGTTTTAGAGGTAGAAAAGAATTTAGCTATAGAGTGGGGAGGATAGTGTTGTGCTTGGCTTTCGTGTCACTTGTGTTCCAACCACGGCTTACGATGGATCAGTTCGAATTGAAGTATTTCACTATCTGTCGGTTACATTTGCTGATCATTGGTCTATGGCCCTACCAAACAAAAATCACTGCTGTACCTCTGAGGATTTTTGCACTAGCAGAAATAATTTCCTATGGCTTCGAAAAGGTACGACTGATACTGTAGCATATTAATTCGGTTTACCCTCATCCACACAACGTAGTACCCGGGTATCTTTTTCCAATTCGAATAAAATTCATATAAAAATTACCTGTGTGGATGAGGTGTGAATTAGTTCATTCTTATCAGTTTATACAGTGTATCATAATTTATTTGGAACAGACCTACCGCCTCATCAAAAAGGGAAATGATATGGAAGTTTTTATTGATGACATCCCCTATTTTTGCATGTGGCTTGGTTTGTCCGCAGGTTACGTTTGCTGTTTCTGTCAATTGGAGAAGGTCAGTACACTTTCACTATTATGTACAAATAATTAATTTTTGTGATAGAATAAGACTAACTAATTTTACAAATTCATATGATTTTACTCATTTTTTTATTATTTCGTTAATGAGAACGTCTGATATTCTCTATACTTTGGTATTGGAGGAATTTGAATCAGATGAGAATAATTTTCCCATATCAGTTGAAGGATTTGCTGGAGAGAATAAAACACGATTGGCACTGCGCAGTGTTGGACAAAGAGGACCATATCCTTGAAGCCATCACGAAACACGGATGGAAACAGAGTATATTCATTCTATGTAATAGATCATTGATATACTCGAAATTATTATACACAGCCAATCCCCTTATTCATAAAAATTTTGTAATTACTTTGTTTTTCGAAAAATATCTGCAATGTTCACCTGTTTGAGTAGAAATTAACATTTTCTAAAACATGTTAACGATCATTGGCTCGCTGAAGAAGACTGGTTTTCTTCCGACCTCCGAAATTAAAGAGCGTTGGATGGGCGATCTCCTAGGTACACGCAACGTGTTGTTGGCAAAAGGTAGTTCGAAATCCACCGTACTAATCAGTAGGTCCCACTGAAAATTAGGCCGAGTTAGGCTGAAATTATGCAATAGTAAGAGTGGAAGTATGGGAGAGTGGTAAATGGATTTGAAACCCTGAGGGAACCAAATATGATTACTTTACATTTTTTAAAATTCCTTTTATTCTTGCACTCTTCTCCTAATACAATGGTAAATTAATATCTTAGTTATCTGAACGAATACATCCGCTGCTTTGACTGTTTCTAGCATTGTCATACATACTAGCGACGATGTATTTTATCTTCCAATTCGCACCGGATTTTCTGAGTGATAAGTTTCCGTGGAATACCACTCACCCCCGACAACCGTTCATAGGCGCATTCCTGCTTGATCCGGATAAAGACTATCCCCTTCGTTTACCATATGATTATGCCATTGTGGTGGCGCCGATTTTACTAACATGTACCGGGACTCTACAATTCCACATGCTCATTACTCATGCATGCGGCACGTTCAGCATTTTTGGGTGAGTGTTTATCTCAGTAACTAAGTAAGCCAGCTATTATTTGGTGCAGATATTGGGAATTATCAAGTTATGATCCATCGTATCTTCTCCAATTTGGAGGCACCGTTTGGAGCATGCTTTTCACAATTCTTCGGAGAAATGCATCGAACAAAGCAGACTGCACACTGCTTTCGTACACATAATCGAGCAGCACAGGCAAATTATGGAGTTAGTACTGAACATGTTAACAATTCCAGGGAATAAAGATGTGTTTATCATATTACATTTTATATAATTTTATGTTGATTTGTCAAGGTACGTCAACACTTTGAACTCCTATTACACTCTGTTTTGCTTCATTGTGGGGATTGGCAGCGTTGTTACAGCCAGCACTATGTTAGTTAATGTAAGTTTATTGATGAAAATACAACAGCTATTACACCGTTCGCGTCAATTAGACAAAAAGTCGATAATCATGTAAGACATTTAAGCTATTGATTCATTTATCGAGAAACTCGTATAAGAAACTGTCTAATCATCGTCATCTTTCAGAAGCATTTATGTTTAGGTATGTCTTTATATCAGAAATGGGAGAAACCTCGAGATGGCCATTCTTACCACATTGAACCTTGCTGGAATATTCCTTAATACATATTTCTTCTGTGCATCAGCACAAGAACTTGTGAATGCCAGTTCTGATGTGTTTCATCAGATGTAAGTAATTAAAATTAATTTATTACACGTAAAGGGACGGAGAGTCACTTTGGACCTTCGTAGTATTATATCAAATGCAAGGTACCCTTGTTATGAATATCCACCTCATTATTTTGACAACGATAATAAACATTTTAGGTACTGTGGAGAATGGTACACAGCATCGATTTCAAACCAGAAGACACTGCTGCTAATCATGTGTAATTGTCTACAGCCAGTCGCAGTCGCATTGTCCACAATTGTGACGATGTCGTTAGAGACTTACTACAGGGTAAGATTAACATATCACGGACATTGCTCGGCAGTCTCTTCGATTATTATAATTACGAATTGTTTAAGTTGATAGAGGCTGCGTTGTCTTACTTTACGGTGCTCTATTCGTTACAATGATCAGTGCAAATTTTCATCCATACGGACACATCTCACCGATTTGATTAGTACGGGTATATAAGACTCTTTTTTAGCACATTCTTAGTTTAATTTCAGCACTAGTTAAGAGTAACAAGTTAAAACAGGAGAGTAATCTCAGAAAATGTCTTGTCTTCAGTAATTAGGAAACTTTTATGTAACAATGAACGACTATTAAACCTGTTTTGAATTGTTGAGATGTCCTACAATATCCATTTCAAGGTCAACGTCATCAGGGCTGCTTGTTCTGAACTCCCTCTTGAACAACATTAGTCTTCACATTGATAAGGGATAGTTTTAATGTGTACAATGTCTATACATGATTATAGGTTAAAGAGTCGAAATTTATTTTCTATTTCGACTTAACGAATACTAGTAACTTGTCCCAGTTCGCAGAATGACATTATATAGGTTTGAAATTAGAAATCATACCTTTTCTTGCGAAATTCTTTCGATCGCTCAAAATGACGTGGCTCAAAGCACAAATCACTACAACAATTCAAGTCCCGGACTATTTCTTCCTATATCTGAGTCTGTTCCGCACTCGAACAACTTCTTCTATTGAATGGCAGTGTTTCACTGGTAGCATACCCCCACTGCTGCTGGTCTATACATCAGTTGTCAATGACAACACGGTAGTTCACTTTTACACGAAAACTTATTCCGAAGGGGACCCGAGAAGTCCGAGAATGATTTTCTTCGACATTTCAACCCTTCTACAAAGTCTATTGTGCTTGAATTTTTTTTTACGAATTGCGCACCTATGCCGGATGAATCCATCGATTATTAACAGTGTTTACCGTCTCGTGCGGTGGAAGTCACGGAATATCGAAAATTATAGGTTGCTCTTTTAGAGATAGCAAACAACTTAGCTATAGAGAGGGGAGGATATGGTTGTGCATGGCTTTCTTGTCACTTGTGTCACAACCACGGCTTACGATGGATCTGTTCGAACTGAAGTATTTCAATATCTGTCGGCTACATTTGCTGCCGATTGGCCTGTGGCCCTACCAGTCAAAACTAACTATTGTGCTTGCGAGGATCGTTGTATTCGGAGTAGTAATCTCCTTCGGCCTCGAAAAGGTACGATTGCCAGAGTAGAATCACCCTAATCAGTTTATACATTCTTACTGTAAACGTTGATTGTTGACCACTGTTATACACTCTTTGTACATTGTGCATCATAATTTATTCTGAACAGGCTGGGCGCCTCATCAAATTCAGAAGTAATATTCGTATTTTTATTGAGGAAGTCTCGTATTTTTATTGGGCGCTTATTGTAATCGTAATATACTCGTGCGATACGTTCCACGTGTACTTGGTAAGTTCATTTGACTATTATGTACGAATAATGAGTATAATGCTGTTTGAATATGAGATTAACGAAAACGTCGAATCTTCTATATACTTTAACGATGGCGTAATTACTCAGTTATTACTCGGTAAAGTTATTCTTATCTCAGTAATTCTTACGATAAGCGTAATTTTCCCATATCAGTTTAAGGAAATGCTGGAGACAATAAAACGCGATTGGCACTGCGCAAAATTGAACAAAGAGGACCATATTCTTGAATCCACTGCAAAACGAGGATGGAAACATACTATACACATTTTACGTAATGTGTCGTTGACATACTCGAATCTCTTATACACATTCAATGCTCTTATTAAAAATTATTTAATTAAAATCTTGTGATTACTTTATTTTGTTATTTTCCTTGGAAGGCAAATTCACATTTTCTATCATAATATATTTTTTATTCTTGCACTCTTCTTCTTATATAATGGAAATAAATATCCCATTTATCTGAACTCGACTGATTGCAGCGTTGACATTCATACTCGGGATGGTCTATTTTTTCTTCCAATTCGCACCGGATTTTCTGGGTAATAAGTTTCCGTGGAATACCACTCACCCCCGACAACCGTTCACTGGTGAATTCTTGCTTCATCCGGATAAAGACTTTCCCCTTCGTTTACCATTTTGTTGTTTCACTGTGATGTTGACGACTATATTAGGATCTGCATCGGTAACGCAGTTTCACATGCTCATCACTCATGCGTGCGGGATGTTCAGCATTTTTGGGTGAGTGCTACTGTCAGTAATTATTTTTTGTATAAATTGGTCGTATGAAGTAACCCAACGGGTTTTATCCAATTTGCAGACACCGTTTGGAACATGCTTTTCATGATACTTCAGAGAAACGTATCGAAGACAACAGACTACACACGGCTTTAGTACGTATCATCGAGCAGCACAAGCAGATTATGCAGTTAGTACTGAACCTTTTAATATTTCTATATACCTATTATTTATACATCAGATAATATTTTATATAATTTTATGGTGGTGGATCAAGGTTCGTCGAAAGTTTAAACTCCTATTATGCTGCGTGTTACTGCTTCGTAGGGATTTCCATTATATTTATTATCAGCAGTTTGTTAGTTAATGTGAGTTTATCCAGGAAATGTTGTCAACTATTATACCGTAATCGTTAGGTAGTGAACATAATTATATCTTTAGTAATAATTCACCCGTGCACTAGATATCAATGTACACGGTGCCTCAAAAATGTCCGGAAACCTTAAAAGGGATGATTCTGAGGTGATCTGAGGAACTTTTTTTTATCGGGAAAAACGACGGACCAATCATAGTGTGGTTATAGTGTGTGCGGTCTGATTGATCCGTGTTTTTCGTGAATGCTAAAAACGTTAACAGTATCAACAAGTGTTCCGTATGCCTTTATGAGTCGCATAAAATGGTTTTCGAGATATTCTTGATCTGGCATTTGCTTTTCTCAAATAGTGAATTGTAATTGTGAATTTTTTTAGTAAAGAGACTGCATGCTTTTGACTTGACGTGGTCGAAGTCGACAAGCATGTCAGCATTGAAACTGCTGATCAATTGATCGCGACACTTTTAAAAAAAAACTTGTAAAAAAGTGCTGGAAAAAAGTTTCCGATTCGATTTACACTGCCCAACACCAAATTTGTTAAACAATTGCAGTTGGATGATTCCTATAGAGTATTTTGCGCTGAATCCGAATCTGCCTTCAATTTTTCCCCTGGACGCACAGTTTTTAAGAAACTTAATTTGAATGAAAAAATATATTTTTCAAATTTTAAACAAATATTGTCATGTTATTGCACTGTTCTTTGCAGAAATAGATTGTGTAGACTTTCCCGAATATATATCCAATATTAATACATTATGAAGCTTTAAACATGTTTAAACAATCGTTAAAGATGGAGAGACAACCTTTTTTAAAAACCTTGTTTTAGGTTTGTATTGCCATCAGAGACGAGGGAAACATTGATATGGCCATTATCAACCTAGCGAGCGTTGCTGCATTATTCTTCAATATATACTCCGTCGCCTATTCAGCACAAGAACTTCTGAATACTGGTTCTCATGTTTTTAGGCAGATGTAAGTAATGAAAAAAATTTCATTTCACGTGGAATGACCAGAAGTTTTTTAATGTTCATTATATAGGGTTAATGTTCATTATATAGTTCATTACATAGTATCAGGCTATTACTAGTCAGCATTTTGTTTGTAAATAGTAAATATTAGTAAATATGCTGGCTAGTAATAGCCTGAACACCCTGTATGTAGAATATGTAACATAATAAACATTTCAGGTACTGGGGAAAATGGTACACTGCATCGAATTCAAACCAGAAGATACTGCTGATAATCATGCATAAATGTACGCAGCCAGCCGCAATCGTTTTCTCCACGATTTACTCGATATCATTAGAGACTTACTATACGGTAAGTTTAACACACGAACGAGATTACTCGGTTGTCTCTTCGTTTATTTTGATTCTGAATTATTTAAGTTTCTGGAGACTTCGTTATCCTACTTTATGGTGCTTTATTCGCTACGATGATCAGTGAATATTTTCATCGAAACGGACACGTCTCTTCGATCTGTTTGGTACGGGTATACGAGCAACTTTTTTTAGCACATTCTAAGTTTAATATCTGCATAATTCAGGATTTGAAAGTTAAAGAAAATATCTCGTTGATAATAATTAAGTACCTTTTACGTAACAATGAGCGACTTATTAAGACTACATTTCTGTCATAATATAATATGAACTAATACTTACAGTCTCTACATAATTATGAAGATCTTTTTAGAATCTCAAGGCATGTGGCAACACAAGGAACAGATGTCCTGTAACTTGCACAATTGCCGAGGCCATTACTGGGATGAATAAAAGCTAGTTTCAAGAGAGAAAAAAATGTACCGAGCGTTATTTATTCAAGCAATTTCATTTGCAGATCGCATCGTTGTGGCGCGACAGGTATCGCCGAAACGTAATCGATTGCTAGGATTCACCTCGTTCATTTGTTTATCCGTTGACGAGGTACTGTAAATATTCGCGATGCAATTTTGAGGATGGGTTCACCGATGTGTACCGCGTCAGTGTTATCAGCGATTATATTTTGCAGTCGGACGGGAACGAGACCGTTTTACATTTCATATATTGTTATAAAAATATTGCTCGCGGGTTCACCTGTCCAGATGTTGCGGCGACGAATCGTCTACGGTCACTTGTACAATTTCTAGAAATTCACGGAAGGTTTGAACGAGACGATAATCGCGGTTCTCGCGGATTCGTGCGTATGTATTCAGCCAATGAACGCGAGAAACACGCAAATTATTCAGCGTCACAGCCGTCGGCGATGAATATCGTTAAATGGTCAACCGATTGCGACCACAATGGTTTACGAATTATTGGAACGGTTACCATAAAGCGTTGCTTTCCGTCTGCTAGCCGCGTTAACTTCGTCAAAGCGTACGCGCAATCGCGACAAACAAAACGGGCGCACACAAAAAACTTTTTCAATATTCGAGACCGTGCGCATTTTTAGAGAGGAGAATCATGGCTGTAGATTTTTGTTCGCAATACACGTTGCACAGACAGTATGTCGGCTTGCGCTGGGTACTGTTCGGGACCGTCGAACGTTTGCTTCTCCCACCAACGTTTCTTCCGTGCAGAGCGCACAGTCGCGTCGCACAGTGGTCGATTTACTCCGAAACGTGGCCACAAATCCAAAAAATTTGAAATCGAGAGTTTCGTATACGTGGGTTGACTACCCGAATAATTGGGCTATTCGATGGTTAATGGGAAAAGGGCCTGACCCTCCCACTTGACCGAGAAATTCAGTCTGAAAATGACCTTCGTTGAGGTAGCAGCTACGCACAGTAAATTGTTGAGTGAGAAAAGTGAGCGTTAGACTGTTATATCTGATCAGGTAATACGTATTTGGACTGGTGACTATTTATTTATACAGGATGTCTCAAAATTCAAGATGTCTCAAGAACCTCACATTTACGGATGTTGAAGGAATTTTGAGACACCCTGTACGTTGCACAACCAACTCAAGGTGAACGGTTTAAATTAATTTTTATCATTATATATAATGTCTACGAGACTCATTTTTTTAGGTAAAGGTAGACAAGTATAGTTCAACTTGTTCTCTCCGTTTTTTAATTAGCAACGAAACTGATACTTGATACGGTGAATGAATTTGTTGGACTGCATTGATATTTCTCTATCAACCTATTATGCGGTATGTTCCTAAACAATTTGGGATATATTGAAACAATTGTGTTGGCACGCTTCAATTGAGTCGAGCTTGAAATGTATTTAGTTTCATTATAGCACAATGATAATTATACATGAACAACGTGAACATTTGCATATTAGTAATCCAGTTTGCTAAAATAGTCTCAGTATAATACACTAATGTTGATATAAAACGAAGAAACAGAATCTTTTTTATTTTCAGTTTTATTATGCAACCAGCTGAACCGTTACATCACTTTCTGAATTTGTTTGCTAATTAATTTTCTGGAGGTGGTACTACCCATGATGGTTATTCAGTTTGAAACTTTCGTCGTAAGGAACTCTATTCTTATGGTAACAAAGCTTCCGCTGTACTGTAAGTAACCATCCTATTTTAATAAATATATAATAATGAATTTTACATATTACGAAATTATGAAATATTCAGTACATTTGTCAGTTATCTCTTTTATATATTCATGATTCATGGTATACATTTAAACTTGAAGGTCAGAAGTTATATTTAATTATATATTATCATATTCCGCGTGAAAAACCCTAGGCATTGCTCGCGATGCTCGTTGCGAATATTCACGGATCGTTCACCGCGACACTTGTGAACTTATAGAGGAAAAATACACGGGGAAAACACGAGCTGCGAGGTCAATGAACTTTCATCTCGAAGGGCTGATCCGCGAATGAATTTCCATTTGTTTACGTTAAACAAAGCACACGAAATGAACCGAAGCCCTGGTGGAAAGCGAGAAAATCATTTGGGAAATGTTATCCAAATAAAAGAATACAAGAGAAATGATCGATAAAGAGAATTCTATTACGAAACCGAGATATAATCATCGTTTGATGATCATAGATTTCCCAGTAAATACGATCGCCCGACACGATCGGCACGAAAATAGTAACCGCGAACGAGTAATTAAATGGGATGAATGATCGATCGACGGTTTTCAATCATCGGAAGTGAGCGTCGTTCAACATTCATATCATTTAATTACAAATCAATGATCGCCGTAATCCACCTGATTATTTACGATAGTGATCATTTGCGTTTACAGTTTCCGTCGATCTGTGTTCGTTCATGTACTTGAAACGACATGTAATTAGTTCACCGAGAAACTAATTTAAAAATACCTATTTTACAGCGACCCGTGAGTGGCAAAATTAAACCCGTACGATCTGACGTGCACTGCTGCATCAGAATATACAGGGTGTTCGTGCAGAATTCGATCAGCGTTTCTCGCGTAAACATTTATTTATTTATTTAAAATTTACAAACGTTCTGCCTGTAATCCGGTCGGCAGGACGAAAAAGGAACTCTGCCTGAAAAATATTCCGAACTTAATGAAATTTTGACACGTCGTTTAGGAGTATTCTGGGGTGTCGTATCCGAGTTTTCAACCTCGAGGACCCTGTGCTAACTTTGTGTGGGGGAAAAACCACGATTTTTATTACCTTGTTTTGGTTTCTCGCCTATTACTCAAAAACTGTGGACTAAAAACTTTTGCTTTTCATTTTTGGAAAGAGCATTAAATTTCCTTCAAATTTCCCTGTAAAACGTATTTTTTGACCCAATAGGCACCAAGAGACAGGCGTTCACAATTAATAAATAAAGTAGCAACTTACGAATATAGGAAAACACAGAAAATTACACTGTCCAACAGAAAAATATTTCCATATAACTGTTGGGTGTATCTTATACAGTTTTTGGCGCTGATTCTGATTCTGCTCTTAATTTTTCTCCTACACACACAGTTTTTGAGAAATTTGAGTTTGAAGAAAAACATGTTTTTCGACTTTGAACAAATATTGTGGTGTTATTATATAAGATATTGCATTGTTCTTTACAGCAAAAGATTGTCTAGACTTTCTCGAATCCAGCGATGTACAATAGTAATACGTTGTAATGGTTTAAACATGTTGGAAAAATTAAGACCAGATTCAGAATCAGCGTCAAAAACTGTATAAGAATCGCATAGTGAGAATCGAAAGGTAAAAAAAAATTTGCATTTGTTGGACAGTGTTATCAAATGTGTGTTTGCTCAACAAATTTCTAAAAATCGAAGTGCGCAATGAACCGGTTGTTGACGTGCGCAAGCGCGGCTTGATCGATTCCGATTAATTGCGTGGATAGATATGGTAATTAAGGAAGTAGGTATGGATCAAACATAATGTACCTATAGATCAAATACCGCGCCCGAATCAGAAGTATCAAATTAATTGTTTAGCGTGATGTTTACTCGACTGATTGACAGGATTGTGGAAATGTTTACTCGGATATACGAGTGGAGCGGGCAATAAATATTGATCACTGTAATCTGGTCCGTTCGGCCGTGTTCTTCTGACCTAATACACCGTTCTCCGTTACCGTAATTCAGAAAGTGGTATAATAACCGGTCGAACTTCGTCGGGAATTTATCGTATCTTCTTTCGCGTGAAAGCTTCACTGGAAAATTTCCTGCGGAACCGTATTTTCGAACTATTCAATAAATAAAGCTGCATCGGCGATAACCGCGACGCGTATGAATAAATAAACCGTAGCAATAATTCCCTGAGAATGTTGCAGCGTTATGAAAGATTCAGAATTATTTTACGGGATCGATTTATGCTTGGAATATAAAATCACACGTGGAAATGTTTGCATCTAGATACGAAGTATTTATTGGTGTAGGACGCTACAAGTATATCCATCGACCATAACTGTTTGCCCATTCCCATTTGTTTCACTTTATCGAGAAATATGGAACGCACTTCAGAGATATGGCTTTCATCACAACAATAGCGATGAAACGAATTAAAATTTATGTTTATGCTCCGAGCAGCGCCAAGAGGTGATCTAATATGTGGATCGTCGATGAAAAGTAAACGTGTAAAAACCGATTGTTAACATATGCCGTATAACGGGCTGAAATTTTTCGCGTGAGAAGAGCCGAGAGAACCTAATAATTACAATATAACTACCACGGAAACAGCTCGTCGATCGATATAAATATGACATTATGCGTGATCGACTCTCGGCCAATTTATTATTTATCAGCGGACCCATGGAACTTTAAGTTATAATGGAAACAATTAATGAATGTATGCAACGATTGCAGAATATTAAATTTATGTTTACACGTTGCAAGTGCTACGCGTGAATACTGATTTGTATTGGAGCGATTAATTATTAATGTAGCCACGTTTATTTATTGCCCGTAACCGGAAAAGTAATTATTTCGAATAATTTCGCGATACGTCTGCGCTACTATAAGAGAACGGGTTGTTAAGCTAATGTTAATATTAAACGGCCTTCATATTCACTCCCGAGTTCTGACAAAAATAAATTCGCTCGTTCAATAATGGAAACCAGTGATCTCTAGAAAACGGGGAAATTTGGTGTGCAAAACGTACACGCGGACAAATTAATTTTGCCTTGAATAGTATTAATCGAGAGATTCGTTATAAACGTACAAACATACATATAAAAGGTTCCGCTAAATATATTGAAATTTACGCGGCTGCTTCTGCGAGAATTTTGGTAATCTTTCAACGAACGTCCGTATTCCAATTAATTACCGTTGCCGCCAAAAATTGCGGCATAGTTGAAATTCGCACACCGAGTGTATTGAAAATATTGACGGGATTTAATTAAGTTTATTATTTTCATTTTACAATGTTGACGATGCCGCCGCTGGATCGGCAATACTCGACTAATATTGACGCAGGGCCGAATGATATTCAACCCACATTATCCGGAGAACCGGAGAAGTAAATGCATTACCGTTCCCGGAGGATTATAATTGTTCAACTATAAAAGCCAGCCAAGTTTCTCCGTTCGGTAGAACACCTAAGCTCGCCTCCGATAAATTTTCCTCGCCGCAGAGTACACCGCGCTCCCGTAATTCTCCCTCAAATTCTACAGACCACAGTGTATGAAAAAAAGAGCTTTACTTTGGTTTTTATCAAAATGCCGAGGCGTTTAGCTGCGCTGATTCAGCAAAGATTAATTGTCCGTGCTTGAATAATTTCGCATCAAAAATTTTACATTCGCGCCAAATATACGCGGAAATTCTACCACTACGATGAAACCGCAATCAAATTTTTCGGCAACGTGAAAATATTATTAAACCCTTCGCTGCATGCATTTTTTAATTGGGATGAAAAAATTGAAAGAATAGTTTTTGTGTTTTATTTAATGGAAAAATATTTTAAAAAATTAAAACAACGTTTTCAGAAAAATAAAAATAGATATGCACGGGAAGAAAACACATTCTTAGTTTACTATATACGAAGATTTATTCGAGGTCGGTGATCTTTTAGTTCAATATTTAGAAATTCTTCATATTTATTCTTTATTATTCTAAATTTTCAACTACTCATATTTGAAATCCACAAGTCTACTCGTATGCAATAGACATGTAAATTTCTATGTGCGTATTGATACGTAATATATTGATATATATTGATATGTAAAGTACCTTATTATTTTGTTTAGCGTTGCATAATTCCGTCCCCAGTTCTTCCCGTGAGGAGAGTAACGAGGGGGAAGCAACTCATAAACGGACGCTAACGGGAGTCCTATGTTAACCATGAATTTTTTCATTTTCCGTGGACGAAGCAGACAAGTGCGGCGCACAATTTCAAGCATTCTTCGGCGAAGGAACGGCGCGAGTTTTTGCGTACAATATTAAATTTCGAATTTATGAGACGGGAAAATTGCAGCCACCATAACGAGCAGGTAACGCCACCTATCAGTCGGGAGTTACTAGTACACCCTGTACAGAACGGGAAGTCGATGGCAGTCGTGCAGTTTCTGCCGACGCAGCCGGATTATTAATGATGTTTCGTGTAGTTAATTTATCTTGGCGTGTGCGGGCGCGCGCGCAGTATGCGCCGCCGATCTAATTACCCCCGGTAAAATCGTTCGCTTTATAATACATCTTTGAACAGTTTCGTAATCGAATACACAGATATCGATGATTTATTCGACTGCCGATAAACCACTTCTGGCAACTGGACACGGAAAATGTTTACAATGAATCTTGCCCGTGTCCGATAATCCTGGTAAGCGAAAATTCTAACGAAACTTTTGAAATTTACGGGATCGAACTCGGACCTCTAAATAATATTCTGAAGCTGTATAAACATCCCCTTTTTAATCCCTTCGCAAACCATGGTAGAGTCGGAAGGTAGAGTGGAGACTTAATTGGGACCGCAGTACAGTATGCTTTCGATAGACGCGACAGTCTCTGGGGGATTTAGTCGCATGTATCGTACAGGGAAGCTATTTTTTGAACTGTGCCGACGACTCCGACTCTCCGCGTCGCGTTTGTGCTGGTTCACACCGATATACCGAGTCGAGATCAGATTACTAAGTTCGGGGATATTTTTAGTCGCATCTATCGTGTAGACATTGTCGCGTCTATAGAAAATATACTGTAGTCAGGGTCAGGCACTTCGTTTGAAAATAATTTCTACTTTGACTGACCTGAGCATAATCGCCGTCCTTCATCTGGTAGTCGAAGACGTAAAAATACGTTTTAGGCATGGGTTCCCTATCCGGCTCGAGTAGTGGTACGACGTGAGGATTGCTAGGCTTCTTCGTGTGCCTCAGAGTAAAGAGATCACCAGTTTGCACTAATGGCGCCACGAACTGAGCGTCGCTGAGTGCTTGAACGCAAGCATCTTTTGTGTTGACAGGATGTTGAACGGTCCGATCCCAGTCTGTGTACTCATTCACCACCTGAAAATGCATTACAACATTATTAGCAGACTTCCGGCTATTTACGCGAAATAAAAAGTTTGATGTCGCTGTCAACGCGAGTTTCACTGAATGGAAGCTAATTCCTCTAATTAAAAAGTAATCTTGAACGTATAGTGTATAAACTATTGCGGCTAAATTAATTTATGCATTTCTGTAACAATTCCTGTGCTGCGGGTGCTTAGTTAATTTTGAATATTGTTCTGTAAATTACATTTCCCAGCAAATAAGTAATTCAATGTAGCAGAAATTCAGAGCCGCAGTGTGGTACAAATATGGCGTCGTGAATGTTTCATTAAAGTGTCACGACGGAACCGCAACATTATTACGCTAGACTAACGTTATATTGGTAATACGAAAAAAAATGGTTCAATACAACAATTTTTCCACTGACTCTGTTGTTGTTCATTTATCCATGCAGGGTGATTTTTTTCACGGTGATTTTTCCAGTGATCAACGGCGTTTGCAAACGGTTGTATTAATAAACGTTGGTTGCGCAAACATATAAAATATCGTCAATCTGTGTACACGTTCGTATCATATTGAAAAACGCTCTACTGTTTCATATTTTATTTTTGTTTTACGTTCTCATACACTGTTCGAATAAAGCGTTTATAATTCCGCGTATTTCAATGTAGTTATTCGCATGTCCGTTCGCATAATATCCTGGAATTTCAGTTCACTGGCTTCTAACCCTTAATCTGTAGCGGAGGGTCAGTGTGTAAAATTCGCGTATTTCGCTTCGTACCGTTACCAATATAAAATCTATTTCAGGCATTTTTAACTTCCCGATTTTTTAGATTCTGCAATTATAGATTTTTTATTCGAATATATCAACTATCTATCCATAAAGTGAAGAATACTAATCGTGTTCTGAAATAATTGTTAAAAACTCCTTCACGTTTCCTCATGCGGGAAATTGATTATGAATGTGAACAAAATTAAGCATGAATGAAGTGCTTAAACAAACCACCCGGATAAAAGGGTAAAATTGCAGAAAATTAATTAGTACATTGCCCTCTTCGAGTGAAATAAAGGTAATTATATAAAAAAGGTTTGTGTATTCCGATTTTGATGAAATTTTAATATGTTGCCAAGGATCATGCAGGAATACGAAAAATGAAATACTGTATTAGCGATAATCTTTTGCAAATATCTCGAAATGTAAAAGCGACCCCTCTATATTAAAAGAGGAAAAAATTGTTGAAAATGTCGAAATCTATAACATATTAAAATATCATGAAAATCGGAGTACGCAGAACTGTTCTATATAATTAGCGAAATAAATTTTTATTCATCGTGCGTCGAGATCGTGAATATATTTATAACAATTTCCACGCAGCAGTGCACGAAATACGCCCTATCATAGATACGTGGTTACAGTTGATGTATATTCCAATCTGGTTCGACGTCATACAATTTATTCGAACGCGAAAGCAATTAGCGGACACTCAACGTATCACGTTTTAATAAAAACGCGGGGGTAAAAACGTCTGCCCGGGCACGACACAAATAACCCAGATACGGCGATCGGCGTCGAGAGGACACGAAAAAATGTACCGCGTCGGTGGTGCGTCGTTGGACAACAATTAAACGGGAATCGCGGCATAACTACGATGAAATTCATTGGGGCTCGAGCGTGACGCGAAACGAAATTCAAACAGCCGCGGGCGGAATCCCGACACGAGCTAGTACTTTTTATTAACGATACACATGCAAAACTGGCTCTCGAGAGAGAGTCCGGCGTCTCGCCCGGGGGAGAAAGTTCCGCCGGGCGTGTCCTGCTTTTATTATCCGCGAAACAG
Organism: Lasioglossum vierecki; assembly: GCA_028455595.1. Taxonomy (NCBI): domain Eukaryota; kingdom Metazoa; phylum Arthropoda; class Insecta; order Hymenoptera; family Halictidae; genus Lasioglossum; species Lasioglossum vierecki. Next base: position 6,003,107 of record CM052339.1, read on the forward strand.
TTTTTACTGAAACGACGCGGCCACGAAACACGATCCCCGCGTTTTGAGGGACAGCGTCGTGAAAATTGCAAGTCCCTCCTCCCTTTCCAACCTCCGTCGAACAATGACGATGACGAAATTTCATTCTTCCGCTGTACGTACGACGGCAATTCGTTTCCACGGCATTTCGGTTGACTGCGACATTTTTATGAAACACCGGCGCGCAATTCGCAATCGATTCGGAAATCGAATGAAATGAGAAAATACAAAGGACTTTGGTCGCGAACATGTTCGCCGGAAATAAATATTGTCTGCTGGAATAATCGCAAACTATAGTGAAATAGAAATTAATTTTTCCAATAGTTTTTTAATTTACGATTAGTCTGAATTTATTTCTTTGAGTAGATACTATTTTATAAACATAAAATATTTTTAAAATCTTCGTGATGAAAAAATATACAATAAAATTTGTTTTATCCTAACGGATAATTGGTGTTGAATGGTATAACGGGTAATTTCGAACGAATTCGTTATCATTTGATGGAACAATAAAGAATCGTTGACTTCGGTATACCGCGCCTATCAAAGGGAAGCTTTCGTTTCGGATGCGGGTCGATATCGTACGAATTTTCGCGTTGTTTTCGTGCGAACGGAAACTCGATCGCGGCGGGCACAATTAAACAACGATTTGCGGTTGAATAACGTTTTACGATTATGGATAATTAGGCAGGAAGCCGGAAACGATATGTTTTTATAGTCAATTGGTGGGGGTGGATGGTGGAACCGGCGATGACCTGGCGAACGTTTGCCGAATTATTCCCTAAGAGCATTATGAAAACGAACGGGAAATGAACATAATCTTCGGAATCGTTGGCTTATCGGAATATTCCGGAGGATGAACGACACCGGCGTCCAATACCGGCAAAATATTCACCGGCTTTCTGATACTTCACTCTTTACGTTCAGGATGCGGATCAGATATGAAACTCGCAACGAGATATGTTTATTAGCAGTCTTATCGGCGCTAATGGAATATGTGGCATAATTAAATCGCCAGATGGGACATAAACGGCTCGGATATTCGGAGATAAATTGAACGTAACGCGTAAGTTGCCCATGGGAATGTCGAGCAGATGCAATACACCGTGTGCTCGACCGTGATTTCATTACTCCCCGACCCTTTTTTTTAATTCACGTGAACCAAATTTCGGATTATTGCCCATTCGTAATTAAGGCGAGAGTAAATCGATTAAAAATTCAATACACTGTGTCGCATGCAAATATTTCATCGTTCGTTTTATAGTAAAATCGAATCGATAGAAGTTTGAATGTTCGGCGAATTCACCTCTTGAATTATATTATTAAAAACGTCGTTTTAAGAGTATATACACTTGAGAATATTATTGTAAACTCACTGTGTAAAATATTTCTGTCAGGTGGTACACGTAGGCGTTCCTCACGTAGGTTCTGATGATCCTGTCCCTCCTCTCGCCCTCGAAACCCAGCTGGACATCTTTCTCAGAGAATTTCCACAAAGCCTCGCTCGTCGTCACGCCGAATAACAAATCGTACTTGTTGTTGCTGGTGATGGGCGCGCCGTGCTCCGATTTCTTCGGGAGTGGTCTGGGAAGCAGAAAGTTTTCAGCGTGTCGAGTACGTCCAATTATCTCTCTTTTCAACGAAGAAAACTTTCCAAACACTTGAAACAAATAACTAAATTGATGTTTTCGGCGCAAAGATTCGATCCTGTGTTACTAACTAAGAATATTTAACGATATTCAAAGTACTTTCAGCACGTGTTTATAATATTAACTACTAAATAATTTTTCACTTAGCAAGTACGTTTGCTCCATGGAACCGTTGGTTTTCGTTTTCCTTTCCTTTTTATTTTTTAACATGGAAGTGAACTTGAACTATATAATTTACACTGGTTTAATTTTTACAGGCGCAATTATATATTCCTTGATAATGGTCGTAAACTAGACCGAAACGTTGAAAAAAAAGTTATAGTTATTTGTAAAATGGCTTAGTTAGTAACATAGGATCGAATCTTTGCGTCGAAAACATCAATTTAGTTATTTACAAGTTGTCGATTGAGATAAAGGAAACACTTAAAACAAAGTCTATGACGAATGTTTATATGTTTAAGAAAAAGAATGATTGCGCGAGGTTGTCTTGTCTGGCTACGTCGATGTCGTCGGCCCGATCTGAATATGCTAATGACTTGGAGGGACAAGGCTGGGTCATTTACAATCCTGCTAATGAACCGCACTAATGTCCGCGGCGGATCGAGCTGGTCCTGCATCTACTTTCCATTTAATGAGGACCCTCGATAAAGTCTCCGGACGGGAAACGAAGATATTATGGAAACTTGCCTGAGCACGTTATCGATACTTTCACAAGAGCAGTTTAAATAATCACTCATTACATCCCGCCGGGCGTGAAGCTCAAAATGTATGCAACAATTAGGTTGCGAACGTCAGGAGTGACGCGATTTCGTTATTCTTGATTTTGTACCATGAATTATGAAACACTACGGATTTTATGCATTTATAACAAAAATGAGCAAGCGTAATTTGAAACAGTGAATACATTAAAAGACTTTAAGGGTATTAATATATTATTTTCACCGCATTCGAATTATTAATGAAGAATATAAATTTATATGTAGCTCTTGTGTTTTGCAATGCTTACAAACGAGCTTTTTATTTTACACGAACATCCGGTGTCTAATTGTTACTATTGTATTGTGTGTGAACAAAGCAAGACTCAGTGGAAGAAGGATCGCGTGAATTCTGAATGGACAGATAAGAGAATCGATCGAACAAATAGCCGAATACTCGAAGTAGATTCTAGGCCAAGTGTCCTGGAAAGAGTCTGTATGATGTATGTCGGGTGCTCACCCAAATCCTTGGAATTCCGGACCCATGTAGGACAACAGGTCCTTATGAAAGTCGGGCTTGATGACCACGCCATCTACGCTTGGCCCAAAAGCGCTGAGAAAGGTCGGTGGCTGGATGTCGACCTGCATCAGTTCCTCTAGGCTCCGTCCTCGAAGACAATCGACGATCAGTTCGTTGTCCTTGAGCAGATCCTCCGGGACCGAACAATTGACAGCCTTGGCGAGCTTCAACGCGTACGAGACAGGATCCTCCACCACAGCCCAAGATGACAGCGCGCTACCCGAGAGTAGTATTGCTCTTTTGAATAGTCCTGGACAGACAAAGAAATTTCACCTGTCAATGTTTGATCCAGATTCGATATTTTTTAACTTTAGCTACAATAGTAGATTGAATTTAAACGAATGTAGTATACTGAATTGCTTTAATGTTTATTTTTGATCGAACCATTGCGTCGAGACATTAATGCATCTTTTGTTTTTAGCTATTAAATATTTTTCCGGAGAAGTCGAAAATACAATCCCATCCACTCGAAGCCGGAAACCTACAAGCTAATCTGTTAATGCACTGTATTGTCGAAAATATTCTCTCGTGCTGTTTCGAAAATGTTCAAATGCAACAGTTTCAGGTTGTTGAAGAAACCTATTCACTTGTGTATCTTCACCCAAATTGAATATATTAGATTTTATAAATTTTGGCAGTAACAATTGTATGGAGAGAACGAAGAATTTTGGTAAAATGTTTAAAAATGTAGATCGCCAGCATGTGTGGAAGTCTGGCTGGAAACCAGGTCCCGGATGTCGCGATGCGAGACCTCACGGACGCACAAGCGAAAACTTTCTTCGCGTTCGATACAGAAACTGATTAATTAAGGAATCTTCCGGAATCTTCTTCTTTCGTGTAGTTTCGACGGTGTCTGCCCGGCAGCCGGTGTGGCAGCTCGGCGAAAGTTCGCGTCGTTTGTCCCAAGTTCTTGCGGAGTTCTACGGAACGACGAGGTTCGCTTCGACAGATTACGGAACGTTCTGTTATAAATCACGCGACTTGCTACGTTCGATTCGTCCGCAGTACGTCCCCGTTCCGGGTAATGAAAAATTAATAAGGTGAATCGTAGCCCGTGACGTCTTCCGCGGTTGCTGTTTCGGGACATCGTCGTCTCGTGGTTCTTTCGCGATCAAGTTCGGTGAATGATGGCGGGAACGGAAAGCAAGAAAGTCGGTCTGCGAGTTGATTTTCCGGATCGATGCGGTTGGACCTTATTTTTCAATCGTTTCTTTTCGCAGACTCGACGACTTGCCTCTGCTTGCATGATTTATGAACCTACTGCGACGAAGTTCCTCGAGGAATTCACTATTAACCACTTACCATTTGGTTGATGCATATCAAATGTCCGTTTCATAGCAATAATTTTTCGTTAATTAAATTAATTGTAGTACTGTACAATAATCAGAGATATACGGTAGAGCTAATCTGTGGTCAGATAGGTAGAATGATCGTGAGATAAATGGTAGAGGAGTGTTCTATGGTTAGTCAAGAGGAACGAGACCTAATCAGACAAGCAGATTAGGCGCGGTATGTGGTCAGCTAAGTATAATGCGAACGTCGTGTGGCCGATAAATGGAATCGACCAATCATGCCAAGCTAGATCTACCTTCGAAACTGTAGGTACAGTATCAGTTACTTCATATCTGCAATTTTCATAATAGGCACGGATAAAACGGTTAAATTCCCAGTAGTAATTTCAAAAAATCATTTTATATGAGATTGCATTTCTATGAGATTGCAATACTTTGTGGGAACACAACTTTTCCACAGGATGTTTTGGTATTGATAGCACAACGATTGAGGGGCGATTCTACATGCGAAATTAAGTCGAAAATAAGGAATACATTTTTTTCGTTCAAGTCATTTTTGAGTAAATCGAGTTCCAGTATATGCAGGAAGTAGAATTGGTTGGTCATGGTCAGCCGATTCCTATCGAAAGACTCTGAAGAATGTCAATTTAATTTATTACTCGACTGCGTACAGAGAGTTCGAGAAATTTATTATTAGAACAAATAAGACCTATATAAAGTCTCGGGTTGTGTAAATTTTTCAATTTTCTAAAATGCCACCGGACTGCTGAACGACAGAAACTTATTGAAGCGTCTAATAGTGTTTCACCGTGCTCGGGGCCGTAAAGATCAAGCGCCCTTTACATTCGCCGAGCAGGTTTGTTATCGAAGCTTCCGTCATCCGAGGGTTAAGGGAGGAAAACAGGCTGTTTGGCGCACGCTTTGTCTACGATGGAAACAGAGCGGTGCCGAGAAGTATCAGCCGGCGTACAATATTAAACGAAGTTTGGTGTGAGGCCGCGTTACATCGGCCTCGTAATTAACTTGGGGACGACGGGGCGCGGGAAAGACGCTGGAACGGTCGGGACTTTTAATGGAATCCGAGGCGTGGTTGGTTGAAGGAAGCACGGGAACGGGAACGTAGATCGATGTTAAGCAGGAAACGTGCAGAGACCGCGGCAAAGAAGAAGGAAATTATATCCGAGGGAACGATGCCCGGGTAACAAGCACGCCGGATGTGCTTTTCAACGATCGTCACGTACCGAGGATAATCGTCCGGCGATTTTCTTCTATTTCGGTCTCTGCGTGAGAAACTCCTTGAACAGAGAATTCCGTCAAGATGAGTCTGTCCTCCGACCAGGCAGAGGAGAGTGCAGTCACAATAAGAATCTTTGATGGCGGGGCTGTGAGACAGGAGAAATGTTTCATCCTAGGCAAGCTAGAGGACCCAGTGTCGCTAGATCAACACGCAGGGAGGATTCCTGCAGGTTGAAAGGCCGACAGGATACGGTAACCGGGTCCTGACGGCTGATTCCTGTAAGGGCCTTTGGAGGGTAGCGTCTCCACGTACCTGAGCTGGTCTACCAGTGCTGAGAGCGTAGGCTCTCAAACTGGAATGTAGCATCGGCTGCAAAAGATCCCACCAGTGATCTAAACTGGTGTTGGGTGAAATGTGGATAACAGGAACCCGACTTTAAGTCTCTTCGGCAAGTCTGTTGGCCGGGAGCTGTGGGTGGACCGAGCTAGGGCTCGGGAAGCCCAACTCACAGGCTCCAGGATTGGGAACACCGGTCGGGTCTCTTCGCCCGGGGTCCGGTTAGAATAGGGTCAGGGCAGGATGGTGCAAACCCAGGACTGAGGTCCTGGGTGAGGTTAGGTGTTTACCCACACTGTCCTCCTTCTGGGGGAGTGCGTAATGTCATTTTCCCCCTCACTCTTAAAAAAATGGTCTAAATTGGTACATGATGTGTTTCGTCCTAGAGGATTCACCAGTAAGGCTATCATACTAGCAAAGAGGGGGTAACTTTTCCCCTGGATTCCTGCTCCTCCACTCATCCGCCCTGCCTCAGACCCTGGGATCTCGCAAGGTGGTTTAGAACGGTGCAGGGACCGGTGATAGTGATCAGGTAGCACCGGGAAGGGTCTCGATTATTTGCCCATCTGCTGGCGAGCGTGGGAAGCAACCACCACAAATCATTATATTTCTGGCCCCCGATGCCATTCTTAGTGCCATCGCGAGCGAACCGTCGCGGATTATGGAAATTCCGTTACGAATGTTCGGGACCAAAATAATTCAATTCGGTTTCGTGCTGGAGACCCCGGAATTTGTGATACACGGTCGCCGAGAGGTTCGCGCGACCCCGGACATTTTTCATGTCACCAGCGCCATCGTCGTCCGGAATAAATGTCCGCACGGTCCGCCACGCATATTACCTTTTCTCCAAATATCTCATAATTCTCGGGGTATCAAAGGCATAGCGGCGGTGCTCGTGGCTCGCCCACTGAAGAAAACCATCCGTTCGCCGCGTTGCTTTCGCGGACCACGGCAACTCGGGCTTGACGGCTTTCAAAGCGATAACTTCAATTAATTCCGATTCTCCTCGCCCTTTAATTTATCAAGGCAGACCCTGTTCCGTCGCTTTCCCCGACGAAACCTTTATCGCGGGGCTGTCGAGAAACTTTCACCAAAAACAGTGAACTAGAACTCGGAAATCGGAAAAAATTTTATCTCTGAAGAATGTACATTTTCGACGAAAATCAATGACAAGTGACATCACACGTGTTTAAAATGCACAAAAAGTATTTACCAATTTTATTCCATGATTCGATATTTCGTAAACTCTTTGTCTTTTATTACGGAAATTCAACATAATTTTTGTATTGTTTTCCACCTTGATTTAATTCGTCAAAAGTTATGAATTTTCTGTGTACATTCCCCGGATATTTTCAACGATAATCAGATTCGACCTCCTTGCACGTGTACCGTGAAATTGGTATTAAATTTCGTGCGAACGCGAAACAAGAACGGAAGGTAGGGTGTAAGGTAATCTGCTTGGAGGTAGACCACAGTTTCATAAAGAAGGGTTGTCGATTGGCTGATATCAGGCGGCGACAATATTTCACGCATATAATATCGCGACCGGCGGTCGTTCACCCGTTGTTCCGTCACTCGTGTTCATTCGTTCCGCAGCCGTGCGCGAGTCGACGGGCAATTCGATCGGGAACGCCTGTTAGCCGATCGGTTAACCGCGAACAAAGCTACGAAGAATCGACTCGGATGAAGATATAAAGGGGGACAGCCAATATCCTCGGCAATGTGTTACCGGAACTGGCCGGCACGGCGCACGTGTTACATCCCCTTTTCTTTCTCGAATGAATGCGACCCGCGGAAGGCTTGGATCCCGCTGGGAATCCGTTGGGAACATTACGGAAACGATACCTCGCGCGGCTGTTTCTCCTCGCGGAAATTCGACCTGTCGCACACTGGTCGATTTACTCCAAAAGGTGGCCAAAAATCGAATTTTTCTTTGATTTATACGAAACTAGGCATCTCGGGGTTTTCGAGGTCGCTGATTACGAAGCTAAAATCAAAATCTCGAGAAAAGTAAAATGGCGGTTGTAAAATGAAGATTGAATCTGAAATTAAAAGAACAAAAACAAAATGGCGGAACCAATATGGCGGATGTTCGTATTAAGAAAGTATTAAATACAGGTGAAACTTGATACCTCAAGATTTTTTGTCGTGTTAAATATGAATTTAATATCAAATTATATAAAGAATAGACAGACATACATAAGACAGTTTGACTTTTTTTAAATAAACGAACTTGAATTGACCTTCATGTGTTTCCTGCGTAAATTTGGCAGCTCTTAGAATGAAAAATGAGGCGTCTTCCCGGACGGCAGGATTCGACAATTTACAGAAGAGCTTGTTCATTGATCCATCGAGATTCTGATAAGCCGGTGTTCTTTTTCTCCGGCCGTTCCTCCGTCAGTGATTTATTGTTCCCATTTGAAAAGCGGCACGATATACCGGACAGTTATACTGCGGCAGACGAAACGATCGAGACACGGTGAACGTTTTTTTTTCTCGAAGACTATAGTGTACGAAAGTGATCGAAGTCTATAATAAGACTGATTGGTCGATTTTCTGTTGATTTATCTACTTGAAGCTGCGAGAAGAGATTGAACGTTGAGAATGCTCAAAAATTGTTGCTTGTTGCAAGTCGATAACGTAATAGTTTATAAGATACTTTTGATGTAACGCTTGACAATTGGAGATTAAATGTTTTCAGTACCGCGAGTGGCCGAGGACTGTTCTGAAAACGTAGGTCAAACACAAGTAGTATAAATCAATAATGTGTCGGTCGTAACTCTGTAACCTTTGGTATTTCATATTTATTTGATATTTAACCTTTAATAATTGTTTTAACGTTTAACCTTTAATATTTAATTTAATATTTAACATTTAATTACTTGTGTAGGCTGCATACGTAAAGTATTTTTCGATAATCAGACACTCAAATCGAGTGGTTTTTTGATTGGTAAAGCTACGATGAAATATCGGAGCAGATTTGAACCCAACACGCATAAGCTCGTTCTCTTTCGGATTTCGATCAAGATTCTCGTTAGCGGTACCGTTCTGAATCGTGGAAATCGGTGGGAATCTCGGAAGAGGATTGGATTCCTCCATCGCTAGGAGAACTGGCTCCACGTCTTGTTACTTATCGGATAACGTCTTTTCAGTCGGAGCAATCTTTAGAGATCCGTCGCGCAGTAACATGGCAGAATTTTTATCGGCGAATATGCTCGGACTAGTTCAGACAATCGGCCCAGATATGTAGCATAAGTTACGCGATGGCAGTTCGAGCAAAATCGTCGACATACACGAAGTTTGATTTTCAAAAAGTTCCCGACATCCGAATTGCCGAGATTGCTCGCCGCAAACCACTTTCAATTCAGTGAACTTCAAGCATTAATTATACTTCTTTTAGACGGCGGTGGTTCTTCATACTTCTCTGAAGTCGTCGAGTTTCGTGCATATCTCTCCGGAACAGAACGATTTCGGAATACGAATACTCGGAAACTTCCAAGGGGACTCGAGAACAATGCATCAATTTTCAAGCTACAGACGGGAAATATGTAAAATTAATTGCACAGACAAAAGGCGAAGCACTCAGTTCCCTTAAAAAATGAATTCCAATGTCGAAATATCAACAACATTTTTGTAATTTATCGTGTTATAAATATTCCGTTTTGGCGCACAGGTTCGATCAAAAAATGAAAACAAAGAAATTTTGCAGTTTATAAAATTTTTCTCAACGTTTCGATCCGATTCTGGATCATCTTCAAAAGAAATTTTGTATTTGCTATGTGTAAATTATCAACGTTTATGTGTGTCACTGTACTCCATGATATTAAGAAAATAGACTAGCAAAATTGCTTTGTTTTGATTTTTTCATCGAACCTGTGCGCCGATATCATAAACTAATTTCTATTATCGTGTTATGCTCGTCACGAAAGATGAAAATTGCAAAAGAGGTCGAAAAACTCAAACGTTTTTTGAAAGTTCTATAAACAAAATCAATAGATCACGATAAATAGAAAATTAAATTGGTGACCTTTTGACCTCGAAGTTGAGCGGTTAAATGAAATGTGTAAAATTGGGGAATGTCAGAAGGTATCTGATAATGTTTGCTCACCGCGTATGACAGTCGGGCTGATGGCGAGAAAATGAACGCAAGCGGCACCGGTTCCTTGGCCCATCAGCGTCACGTTTTTGGGATCGCCGCCAAACAGGGCGATGTGCTCTTTGACCCAGTCGAGCGCCGCGATCTGATCCATGAGTCCGTAATTCGCGACCCTCGCCTTGCTCTGAGGCGCCACGTTGGCGTTCAGGAAGCCGAGCACGCCCAGACGGTAGTTCATCGTGACGATCACTTGGTCGGTGTAACTGGCCAGGACGCTGCCGTCGTAAGAGTTTCCGCTGCCCCAGTCGTAGCTCTCGCCGTGAATGTACAGCACCACCGGGTACCTCCTGCCACTGTCTACTATCCCTGCAAACAGAAATGTATCTCCTCAGCATATCTTCACTCTCACGGAACTATTATACCGAGAGTAACGTCCGATCAGTGATACGAGTCAACGGCGACGCGTACCGCCCGGTTTATTTCATGCCTGATCACTAGACTACGGATGTTTATGCAATTTTCAATTTTTCTAGAAGAACTTTAAGCAACTAGAATCAAATAAAATATTATTTTTCTGATTTAAATGAAAATCGTACTAAATCCTGTCGTATTTTATATCACAACATTTTTTGACAATTTTCAAAAGCCATAATTGCATAAAGATTCGCAGTATACTGATCACTAAACCTATTAATTCGTAAAATTGTGTAGCCGAAATGAAAATATTTCTACAGAGTTAGAAATCAATCCGGAAACTTTGATGCACGGCGGAGACAAGTTTTGTCGATTCGTTCGACGACGCCATCCCCTATGAGGAAACGTCACATCGGATTTCCGATATACTTTTTCATGTAAATTCGCTGTTTTTCTGTATTGCCGGTACGAAGATGGAGGTGGTGTTCTCGCAGAAGTAGTTTCTTTGTAGCTTTGTGAAACAGCGGGGTCGCGTACGTTTCAAAGACCGAGCCGTTTCCGTCCTCCTTGTCGTTTCGTTTTCCGGTTGAACCAGGAGTAAAACCTTCGAAGAACGCTCGCTAGAGGTTGGCTAGAAATCAGGAGGCTAGGTTCGCGGCATTGTTCGTGTCGGAGTCTGTCAGCGATTTACAGTCGCGAGAGAGGAACGTAACACGGGGAGAATTAACCTTGCAACGAGGAACTGGCGGGTGGGCATGACGGAATATTCTGCCGGATATGACGGTCCCCGCTAATGCTTCTTCTGCTATTGTTACCGGTGGCTTTTGCGTGTTTCACTGTGACAGTTCTCCGCCCACGCGCCCCGCTAATGCGACGGGGCGACATGTGTCGATTCGTATGTGAGAACGTGCGAAACGCCGCCGCTGCTCCACTGAAGGAATATAATGAGGAGACGCGCGTTAGGTACGACGAGGGTTTTGATTGGAGTACAGTTGTTTTATCATGGGCTAGGGTGAAAGCCAGCGAGTGGGTGTGGCTCTCCCGCCCGCGTGCCCCGACGCCTCGCATATTTCGCACGTTTCAATTTTCTATGCGACTGTCGACACCCTGCGAACCCTTCGACCCGCAATCCTGCTGGAATTTCACCGGGGAAACTCGTACGATTTTTAGCAAAAATAATAATTTTCAATTTTATACGACCTTGAGTAATTATAGAAATTATTAATTTTTCAAGAGGATGTGCATTGTTTTCTTCCTTGAGTCTATTGAATACCGAACTTTTCTTAACCTCTTCCAACCTCTCCTTAAAAAAAAAAAATAACATGAAAACAATTTTGTATTTTTAAGAACAACTATAATATTTTAGATGTTTCTGTACGTTTCTGTAGCCTCGGCTTGTTTTCAAACGCTGGAGGGACAAAACAAAGTGCTGTTAATGTGTAAATGAAGCATTTTCGAAATTCTTTTTATCGTTACTTGATGCTATTACGGTTCAAAGGGTTTTCCATTACATGGTTGAAAAATCGAGTTACGAGGTACATCCTATATACCGAACGTCGAAATTGTGAACGACATCGAATCGCAAATGTTGATAAACAAGATACTAGACAACTTGTCCAAAGCGTTCGATATCTCGCTCGAAGTGTTCGATGGAGGACATCGAGTTACGAGACATCTGATCCGCGGTTGCAAAGTGGGTAAATACTTCAGACCAACTGGTGATGTTTGCTTGAGGATCCGTACCGGTACATTTCCATTTGCAAATCTGTTTTTCAAGAGCAGAATTAACACTTCGCGAACCACGTCGAGGTACGCTTAAAACTTCCTTTAATGATTCGATAACAGAATTTTCTCACACCTCGGAAATAATTCTGCATTGAATTTTAGAGAATTTCAAAGAAATATATCTTACAACGTAGATATGGAAAAAATATTATCGCGTTGGATTATTTTCATGCAGAATAAAATTTCTCAGACCGCAAGAAACGGTAGATAAATAGAAGTTTCTTTCGAGGAGAAAACTGGAAGCTGAATTCGAGTAGTTCGCCTACTTTTTATAAAAAAGACATAGGTCTCCAGCCCTTCAGTGGTAACATCACCGAGAATCTGAAGGGATACCCTTTCCAAAACAAAGACCGATGTTGACCGTGCGTCTGGTCTTACAGAAAAGTTGTAGCCGGCTGAAAGGAAACTCTGTTCTTCGTCGGTGATTGCCAAAGGGGATTTAGTTGATCTTCGTCTGAGAATGTACAGGGTGTGTCGAAAATCGTGCACGTTACAGAGAACTGAAAAACAACAAGTTCCAAAAAAGAGATAGAATTTGTTCGCGCGACACCTGATTTCTATCAAAATTCAGATTGTTCATAGAACATACGTGTTCTTGACAGGCTCTTTATTAAACATGCGCAGTGCATCAGCAGGCAAATCATGGGTTGTTTTGTTATGTCAAAATTATTACAAAACGACCAATAGAAATTTTCAATCTAGACTCTCATTTCTGGAAAAATTGAATTCAACCGTGTACACGAAAGTTTTAAATAGTGTTTCCGAAAATTGGGTCACGAGAAAACAAATTTTCCTGCATGGCTTTTCCTCATTTTTACGTGTCGAAAACTCTTCATTACATGTAGATATTACTTTTAGTCGAGAAAAAAGCTGTCGAAACTTTCCCGAAAAATATTACGAATTAATATCGGTCTTTAGTGTTCCATATATTTGTAAATTGATCTTCTACAGCGAGTATACTTGATCTAAATCAGTTGACTTTTGCACTAGGATTGAAAGCATGGCCTGTGTAAAACTCTAGCTCGATCCTCGACGTGTTTTTAATTCACAGTAGAGAAAAACGTGCGTTAAGCCGTAAGCAACTCGAGTAGCGAAGTCGACGATTACATCGACATCGACGCAAGGAAACGATTCGAAGCACCTGCTGACAATTCTTTTCACCTTTGTTCTGCGTACTCTTTCTCCCGTCGACTGTGGCGCCCCTTTTGTCACGTCGGAACGTTTCGACGCGCTGGCAACGCGTTTTATCTTCAATAACAATTAAATTGAAATGCTTCGGAAGACACGCGAGTTCAATGTGTGCATGCACGTGCGCGCAGTAAGTTGAATGAATTGTTGCCGGCTGAAATAGAAATCCGGAATCACGTTTTCGATTCGACACTCATATTTCTAATTTCGCGTCACTTCTCCCGGGGAACGGGAGAGATCAGACCGGAAACTGTAAATTAGAGTGAAGCGTATTTTTCATAATTCATCCCTCCCCCCTTTAACTTTGCCGCAGCTCTTTTCAGTTTCTCCTTTGTCAGGTGCACCAAGAGCTTCCCCCGCTCATTATTTCGCAACTCTTAACCGCTACCGCGATGGCTAGAAGCTGCGAACGGTCTTTCACTCTTCTTACATTTTTCCTTTTAATCCTTACTCTACTCTTAGCCTCCGTAGTCCTTAGCACTATTCCGATACATTTCATCGGATCAGCCGAATGAAAGCCGAAGCTTAAAAGCTTTTATGAAAGCCCGATGAAGGGGAGCTGTGATAGAGGAAATTAGAAGAAGGGTGGCGGCGGGTGTGTGAAATAAAATCCCGACCGATCACTTTTAACCTATTTTATAGAGTGTCGTTTCGAGCTCTCGATCTATCATATGATTATTATCCACCTTCCTTGTGAAAAAATTGTCTTTAATAATTCATGGATATTTTGTACAAATACCGTGAACATCTTTTTCACGCGTATCATCGAATTACAGTAGTCTCCTCGTATTTTGAACAACAAAATGCTTTTCACATACATCGAAACTAGTTTAAAACAAAGGCAGTGAAACAAAAATAAAATGCATCGACGTGTCCACTTTTCGCTGGCCCTTTGGACACGATTCGAAAACGTTGCTTTGTTTAAAAAAAGAAAATCTCTGACAAAGAACAAGTCTTTGCACGGATCGTTATTGTCAAGTAATCCGCTTGTTTAGTGCAGTTGCTGTTGCCCTAACGAACCCCGTCCGAATCCCTCCCGGGTAGGGCTTGAAAGGGGACGCTTAGTTTAGCCCCGACTACTCCCTTGTGATGGGCCGAAAGCTCCATGGTGCACACGCGAGTGTCATCAAAAGGGCGGTCCGTAGGTGCATTGTGCTGTGACCGCGCAGGCAGAGCAATAACGCGGTGGCTCTCTCCCCCGTCTCTAACCTTATTCCCATAGTCGTCTCTTCCGACTATCCCCCACCACTTTGTTGCAGCGAAATTAAATTGCTGGATGCGTTTAAGTAGCGCTCCTATGGCTGACAGTCTCCTACTGTGAAACTTATTCCCTCCACAAACGTTCTCGAGGGCTGTGGACGTTTACGTCATTGCAAGCTCCATTACTCATCTCATTCGTGTCTATTAACACTAACCTTACCGACCGCTAAAACTCACTATTTCACGGTATTTTATTCTTATAAAATTATACTCTGGTTGTTCTTTTACAACAAAACTGTCGCTATCCAAATTTTTAGCACATCTTATTTTCTACTAGCTGTATAATCCTGGTTGATTATTAATGTAATTAAATTTCCAATTTAACCAAATCGATCCAGCCGTTATCAAGTGATACCTTTCCAAAGGACAGCATATAATTTTTGTTTATATAGATAGAGAAGAGATAGAGGTATCGAGATAATCAGAAATTAGATTATTTGATAATTTTAAATCTCGTAAATCTCGCGCTAATAAATGCCGGCGAGAGAAATGATTTGGTCTGTCGCTCGGAATGGTTCGCTCGTGACGATTTTATTACACGTGACAACGAAATGCTCGCTCGCAATTAGCATTCGTCAGCGGTCCCGTATTCCGTAAATAACGGTCGGACGAAATATGGGACGAAACGGTCGGGCGCGTCAGTCGGCGGCCACACGCATACCGCATTAATAAAGTCACCTGTGTTTATGCGAGGGACGGGATCGGCCATGGGAAAGAGTCTCGGGGCTGGATGGCCCGGCAATTTCATCGAGCTGGCTCCCGACGAAGTAACTACTTACTTGATTAAGATCCTCGGATAATTTCAGAAGAGGGTCGGAGATGCGAGAAGCCCGGCGAAACGGGAAATCTAGGGAGCGAGTTAAAGACTTGTTCAAAGGCGATGAGAAACTAATAGAAGGAAATTCTGACGGCGACGAGCACTCGACATCGCTCGCGAACATTCAGTGAAATGCAAAAAGTTCGAAACGCAGATGTCCTGCGAGAATTTCCATTAATTCGCCGTGGCTCTTGAACGCTTGATCTTGATACCCGCGACAAGACGCTGCGCAAAGATGTACTTTGTGTTATAAAATTAGTTTATTCACTAACATCCGGACGCAGCTGAAAGGACGATATTTTTAAGTGGTCCGAAATAGCGGCTTCTCTCGTATAGAAAACTGTTTAACCCCTTGCCGTATTTTGACGAGCCAGACTCGTGATGAAGGCTTTTAACAAAGTCTAACAAATATGAATATTACGCGTTTCATTTTAGATGAAATAAAATTCGATTCGTTTGTAATCAATAGTTAAGCATTCAAATAAATGTAGTCATATAAAAAATGTAAATTTTCATTTCGTTTCTGCGACATTTTTGGGGATACAGACGTTTTAATCACTGTAACTGTAAAGAAAATGGCACGGCAAGGGGTTAATGCCCTCGAAAATTGATATTGTTTCTCCATAAAACATTTTAACCCCCCGTTCACCCCAATTCAGATTGTATCAATGAGCATTAAGGAAGACCAAGTATGATGTAAATCAGATCACGAATAATATATTCCTCATACAAACGTTGCAATCCCTTCTCACCCCTTTAGGGGATGAATTTTTAAAAATGCTCACGAACAAAATAATCCTCATACAAACGTTGCAACCCCTTTTCACCCCCTTACGGGGTTCCTTCTTTCAGGAAAATCACGTGCCTTAATATATTAAATTGCAAGGGCTGACTCTAACAATTAATTCAGGGACGACCGAAAGTCCCGCTGGTAAAGCTTCCTTAAAAAATAACGGAGCTAAATCGCCAGGGTCACAACCACCCTTTCATAACGTCTGGCAGATTTTGGCTTCTCGTCGTAACAGTCGTCTTATACCGGAACAGACTGTATGCGTGAAATATCGGCGTGGAAATGACATAGGCGTAGAACTCTGAGGAGTCCGAGGATTAAAGACCCCGTTTAAGATCCAGGTCGTCGCCGGTCGCGTTTGCCGAAACGAAAAAGTGTTCCATTTGTGGATCGCAGTCGAGTGCGATACGAGTGTAGGACGCGAGTAACGGCGGGGGCGTGGGTTGGGAGGTTTGGGGTGAGTTAACGGGCAAGCAGACTGTCGTAACTGGCCTTTGTCATCCAGAGGCAAAAGACAAATAACCGCGGCCCGCCTTTTATCTCGCCACCTACGGAACCGCAAAAAGCCATTCGGA
Organism: Lasioglossum vierecki; assembly: GCA_028455595.1. Lineage (NCBI taxonomy): Eukaryota > Metazoa > Arthropoda > Insecta > Hymenoptera > Halictidae > Lasioglossum > Lasioglossum vierecki. The sequence continues at coordinate 6,019,839 of CM052339.1, forward strand.
GTTTCTGCTCTATTCTGGACGCCGGACGTCCTCCGGATTTCATTCTTTTCCCCCGGCCTCGGCACGTTCTCCCGGAGTTCTCGCAGCCTCCTCGCCATCTCGCAGCACAAAGTACAAAGTAGGACAAGTTAAAAGTGGTTCTCGTCGGGGGCTTGGAAAAACGCACGAGGGCCGAGACCGGCTCGTGGGCCGAAAAATAGATTCACCGGTGCGGCTGGTCCTCAAAGGCTCTTTTTCTCTCCCTCTCTCTCCCTCTCTTTTTCGAGTGCCGTTTTCCGGGGGTATTGCATCTTGTGCCCGAATCTGTCGCGTGTTCCGCTTGTCATCGGTCACGGGATCGCTCCGGCTTTCTTGCGCCGGAAAGCTTCCCTTTGTGAAGCGAATGTCGAAACGTTCTTGTCCCGTTTACCGAAATGTCGCAGTATTTACTGCCCCCTCTACCGTGTACGTTTCTGAATTTTTGTCGAAACGCTCTCTCGTGAAACTAGCTTGTTAACTACCACGGAATCCCGAGTCGTCATCAAACGGGAAAATTTCAGCAATTTCCCCGACAAGTTAATCTCGCGAGGGAGGGCGACCTTGTCGGTGGGTTCGCAGAGAGCAGGACAAGCGTCAAAGAATTTTCTAAGATTTACCGGGAAAGCGAGAGGAGGGGAACCGTCTGGCTACCTTCGACAGGTTAATCAGCGTCCTGGAGGCAGCCGTTCACTTCACTTCGCTACTGTAATAACTAGAATTATAACGCTAATGAATGTTTTGACATGTGCCAGTCAGGCATATCATTTTTTAATGTGTAGATAATTTTTCTCTAAGGTCGTACCGCGTCGTGTACAAGATTGGAGTTGTTTAGAAAAATCGATGAGCGATCAATGTATTGATTTCAGTGTAAGCCCCGGGCGGATAATGCACCGGAATTCATCGCTAACGTGCCGCCACTAAATTGTAAACCGCGATGAGTGGGGCTGTCCCGCAGGGTTGCGCGTTTAACGGCGTACACCGGTAACGCGGCTCTTTATTTATAGATACGCCCCTGGCTAGAAGTAACGTCGAGGCTGCTGAGTAATGCGACGCCGCGCCCGCCTACGGTTTATCCAATTTTCAGTTTCGAAACTGCCTCGAATCCGCCGGTTTTTGGCCGGCCACCCGAGGCGGACCGGCGCGAACATAGTTTACGACGATCGGCGCGGCGGTGATCGAAAGCCGCCGATTTTCATTTCTGTTCCCTCTGAACATTGAAATTGTTACCGCCACTGATTCGCTTTAGAAGCCAGGCCAATTCCGACTGTCGCGTAAACAAAAAGAAAGATGGCTCGTCTCGACTTTGTTTTTACAGATTGCAGAAATATTTTTGCTAGTCATTCTGTACGGGATCCTTTAATGATTTAAGTAGTATAGGCCAGCTAAAAGTGAAACGCAACAAACCACATTCACATTCATTTTTAACAAATTTCTCAGATTTAAGTAGTATATGTCAATTGATTGTGAAACCAACTGATAGAGAGACGAAACCTCATTCACATTTTTAAGTAATTTCTCACATATTTAAGTAGTACAGGTAAATTAATAGTCCGACGCCAGAAACCATTTTTGTATTTTTAAGTGATCCTTGGTCACTTAATAGTGAGGCGAAACTTCATTCACATTTTTTAGGAATTTCTCAAACATTTAAGTAGTACGGGTAAATTAATAGTGAGACGCCGGAACCCACTTTTGTAGTTTCCAGTGATCTAGGTCAATTAATAGTTAGAAGAAACCTAATTCACATTTTTTTTAGTAATTCTTCACACATTTAAGTAGTACAGGTAACTTAATAGTCAGACGCCGGACCTCACGTTTGTGCTTTTAAGTGATTTTTTAACGACTAAAATAGTGCAGGTCAGCTAATAGCTGAGTGCGAGTTTGCAACATGTTTCCAATATGATTTATTTGATTAATCAAACTGTGAACCTTTATGCAACGTAATATTTTTGTACAAGCTTGCCGGGTCGATAAACGTTACAGCCGTATGAGAACGAATGTGACTTTTCTCTTCAATATCGTTGAAATGTTTATTCTACTGCGCTTCATCGAATACCGTTTCCCATAAATGCATACAATTGCACAGTCTAATGATAACACACGAACGTAAGAGCGATGATTTCTGAGTGGCAATCTATTAAATTGTTATCCGTCGATCAACCTCGCTGCATCGCTAGAGAATTATTATTACGATCGGCAGTGATTGAACGACGCAGTTTTTATTTTCTCGTTTGTCCCTGCGCGTTATCGAGAGATTGAAATTGTTATTGTTATAGATGGATGAATGGTACTGTACAGATCGATATGTCGACCTATGCTGCGAATAAAAACGAAATAGTTGGTGTGAACGATACAGCTGGGAAAATTTTGAAATTGTCAACATACAGATACATTATTATTTTAGAACTATTATTTTTCCCCAGAATCGAATATGTTGGACATGTGATTTTTACGGAATTGAAGACAATCGAATCCACCTATTTCGAACGGGTTACTCGAATTTCTCTGGGGGTTTGAGCTGGGTGCCGAGGAGTGCGCGCGGTACAAATAATTGTGATGGTTCACGGGCAATTCCTCGGGGAACTCGGCTCTAAGTCCTCGTTCGCGCGGGCTTCGCCTAAACTCGGAGGAGCGAGGTGTGTCGGGAGGGGCGGCATCAGCTTTGGAATCGTTTCCGGCTGGTAAAGAAATTTAGCAAGAGCGGGGGCAGAACGTTCGCCGTCGTCTGCGTCGTCTCCAGGGCAAATGAAGGGACACGAAGAAAAGGGAGACGTTGGCGCGGCGGGGTCTCTTTCTCGCAGACTCCATCAAAACGAACTTCTTCGTTGCCGAGGCACTCTTCGCAGCCCCCGTCGCACCCCTCTCGCGCTACGGGTTTCGGGACGGAGCAAGTAGCGCTGCATATTTGATGGGACGTTCCCCGGCATCCTTTCAGCCGGCAAGTTTGCCGGTATTAGCATAGTAAACATGGATTTACGTTATGCCTATGCATTCCCGCGCGAACCAGACCAGACTCCGGTCCGGGGATCACCGGGAACTAAGACGTCTACTCGCTCGGCGCACTTAAGCGTCCGCCATCTCCTCTTCCTCACGGAAACACCTCTCGGGCACGTATACCAGTCGCGTGCGACTTGATTGTCGCGTCACGAACTCGCGGATTCCACTTTCTTTGTGACCCGACTCGGAGACGGCAGATCAGAGAACGGACAGTTCGATTTCTGGGTCAACGTTGCTGCATTATGCGCTGATTCTCAGTTCTCTCTCTCACTCTCGAGCCTTGTGCCATTTGCACGCGGCCGGAATCTCTGAAATTCATTTTTAGCATCCGGTCATTCTTTGTGTCTGAATATTAACGTGATTTGAGGCAATTTTACCATAGTCAACCAAAATGTATAGATTATTTAAAACTCTTTGGGTAATTATATAGAAAAGGTCTGCGTGCCCCGATTTTGATGAAATTTTAATATGTTTCGACATTTTGCAGCGGAGCGTGCACGAATACGAAAAATTTCATACAGTATTCACGATAGTTTTTCATATTAATATATGAGCGAGTAAAGAATGGACATACAGCGAAATTTCGTAATATATTTTAGAGGAACATTAACTAATTGTTGAAGGAAATACCTGGTTGATTGCACAAGGGTTAAGGGGAGTGATTAAACAACCTAAGGCACCACACCTTTTCACCAGTTCGGATAAATGGAGTTCCAAAGTGGCAGGCGAAGAGCGATACATATTTTAAGATCGTTCGACTCGCTTCTTTAATGGTAGAATACAAGGTTCGTGACCGTTTAAGCCTGCCTAAAGGTATGATGAACTTTTGAAGTTGTCGGAGCTGATTAAGTCGCACGTTAATGGTTCGACAAGTGTTTCGTCCGTGTCCTAACGGGAATTGGCTCTCCGTGTTTAGCTTGACACTTAGTTAGGCGAACCACTAATCAGTGATCTCGAGCAGAAACAGACCTGTATCCACTTTCTTTCGGCCCAGTAACCAGAGTACCGCAGTCTACGGCGCGACAACGACGGAACTTCCAGCGCTGACAATGAGACCGAACGAACGCACACGGATGGCCGGGTTCACAGACTGCCAAGGCAGGCTTCGAGTGCCAAACCTCAGGCTTATACACGTGGAACGCCACAGCTGGCTAAACCCGAATCCTCCAAACCGCGTCTCTCCAACGTTAAATGTCCTCGAACCAAGGCGGCCACTGCCCCCTTCTCCTGCAACGCCTCTGAACACCCAAAGCAGAAGAGAGATATTATTACCGACTTTCCGACGATGGTCTGGACAATGAAATATAATTAAACCCCATTCAAATATAATCAGAATATTAAAAATTATAAGAAATTGCGATTTAAATTATGGCAGAAATATTTTTTAGGAGAAACGAGTTTGACACGTCTGACCATGACCGACCAATTCTACTTCTTGCATCTGAAAACTCGATTCTCTCGAAAACGTGGCGTCAAAGGAAAAAATTATATTCCTGCTTTTCGATTCGTATCGACGTGTAGAATCATCCCCTAAATAGATTTCAATTTTAAACTTTCTTCCCGCAAAGAAAATGATAGGAGTTTGATGTTTAGGTGTCTAACGCAGGAAAGATGTGCGTTATTGTTTCCGAATTTTATTGCGTCACGGTTCCGCGCGAACGATTTCGAGATTAATTACAAGGTCTACGTGATCGTAATTAAAATTACAGGCTCGCCGGGGACTGGCAACCTAATTAGCGTTTTGCGTTTGCGTACAAAGCCGGAGGCTTGTTAGTCGAAACACGCGTCGGCAGACGAAGAACGCAACCGCGCTTACGTTCATTTCGTCTTCAGAAGTTTCCCTTCCGTTCGCAGTTCTCGCAGTTGTCACGCTCTTTTGCCAGCGACAACGGGCATAGCGAGTGTCTCGCCGACGACGTTGAAACAAAACGGTTTCCCCAATCAAGTACCCCGCTGGAACTGAATTCCAAACACAGAACGAGCTGCAGGCTGCGGCTGCGTGTTCCCAGAACTTTCCAAATAACTTGAGCGAAGAATTCTTATCCGCCGATTGGGACGGTTCTCGCTGATTCTAAGCGGTTCCGTTCGCATGTTGCCCGCTTTACTGTTTACGAACATCGGGAACTATGCTCGTACCGAAATTAACGTGTGTAGAACACAGACTCCAAAAATTCCCACAAAGTTGAATTTCAAGGGCGTAATACTGTAGGAATACTTTATTGGACCTCCTGCGTTTTTAGTGTGGCGTGTCTAGTTGAATAATTCGACTCCTAAAACTTCCAATATTTTCTCTTTATTAATTCTTCCAAGCTCTCTGCCTTTGCATTCGTTCTTTTTATCCATTTCCATTCTTGTCTCTTGCACTCTTATTCTCTCTCTCTCTATTAGTCTCGAATCACGCACGTCCTGCGTTTGGCACGCTTAGCCACTTGACGCGTGTCACTAAAACCAAAACACTCTTCTTTCACGCCTCCATCTAATCGGCCCAAACAGACTTCCTTTCATACAAGTCTCTCTAAGTTCACACAGTCACTCTAAACAATCACACTCCTACAATACTGACATTGTGTTTTCCCTACTTTCATAATATCAACACGAAAACACGTAAATCAATTTTAAAAATACAAAATAACCTTGAAACAACCCTAAAAAATGTATTACTCACAAACAGATTCTACATAGAAAATTTTATGATAAAAGTGCTTATTTGATTAATCTGCTTAAGCACATATTCTCTATTAATACCCAAGCAAACAGGTGATAAGTGTTATCTATATTTTGCCAGAGTTGCCAACCTCTCGGCGATAATACTATTCAGTACAGATTTCCCCACATCATCCTATCCCAAGCGTACGTTTACGTGTTAAATTCAGCAGACTACTAATGAATTTATGCGTTCATTATCGAAAGCGTAATTGTTCGAGTCTATTCGAGCGATGACAGAATATGTTGCAATGAAGCGACGAGAATTTAATTATAAATCAAAGCGGTTTGATTTATCGTTACGAATAGTCGTTAGAAGAAAAATCGTTTGTAGGTATTGTTCGTGCGACTGGAACATAGAGATACATACGTACATGTATGCATGGCAACGTGTTGGTAAATTCACGCGTTTGAGACAGGTTCGCAGCATTAAATCTCAGGCTTGTCTATCCGGAAGCTTATACACGTGAGAGATCGCAGCTGGTTACACCCAAATCTATCCAACAACAGTCTTGCACCTAATGCCTCCTGCGTCGGGATCTACATACTCCGCAAACTCACATACCCCGAACCCGGTTCCCCTATCCTCGTTGATCGGCTTCTTTGTCCTAGATGCGGTGTATTATCCTGCGACACTCTCAGACGCTAAGATTATATCCACAGAAATCGGATTCTGCAATTCCGAACAAAACACTAATCTCTCGACATGTTGACGGCTGCGGAAAACCGTAATCATTCTCTGAAACTGATAGACTTCATTCGATGAAACAAAAATGATTTGTTATGAATTTTCAAATATACAGTGGAGACAGATACAATACATTTTTTATTCCGAGGGATCGTCGAGAAATAACGCGGTAATTATATAGAAAAGGTCTACGTACTCCGATTTTGATGAAATTTTAATATGTTCTAGATTTCTTAATTTTAAACAACTTTTTCCTTTTCCAATATAGGGGAATCGCTTTCAGAATGTGTTGCTGCGTAACATATTAAAATTTCATCAAGATCGGAGTATGCAGACCTTTTCTATATAATTACCTTTAACTCTGCCAGCGACTATATAATCACTTAACATCTATTAAATCATAATTCAATTAATCAAACAATTTTTTTGCCTCGGTGTCCAAATCTGTGTTAATTTTCATTTACATCTATGTACATTTTTTGGGTATCTAAGTAGATAGTAAAATAAATGTACATCGAGGTTCATTAAAATTTAAACAGCAAGGAGAAAAAATTGTTTGATGCAGATCAAAGTGACGTAAGCTTGGCCTCGATCAAATTCCTTTTACGGCCTGATTCGGTGCAGGATCTACGCTGAAGCTAACTTGATTAATTCTACATCCCGAAGGGATCATTCGCCGCTTAACCATTCGAGTGAGTAATTACTTAATGGAAATGTGAAAAAACGTAATTCAGATTAATCGAAGAACTTCGTTTTACAGGACATAAAATTTTATTGATTTCATTGCACAGTGGTAGATCGTACATTTTTAGAGGAAACTATATTTCAGAAGGAGGTCGATATTGAAAATTCTTCACATAGGTGTGCGATTGAATATGACGTATCGTTTTGCTACGATGTTCCACTTTGTTACTGAATATTTCAGCTTCTGATACGATTTATAAACAGCGACCTATTTCTTTCCCTATGAGCAATCGCCTTCCTGTTTTTGACAAGATTTATCGTCTTCGAGGCAAAATAATACAACGGATCTATTCGAATCTTTAAGAATAAATTGTCTTTTACATTTTTTTGACAATGATCTTTCTAATTTTACTTCTCCTGGTAGATAAAAGCACTTCAATTATACTTATACTTTTAATATTACTGACGTCCCCATTTTTGCGAATAGTACCAACGAGACTTTATGAAAAATAACATTTGTACGAAACAGAAGTAAAACAGACATGCCCTTAGTCTTTTAATTGTTCTAATGAGTCGGGAGTAATGTAACAGCTACTCGTGTTTTTAATATTATCGTCGTCGTCATTTCTGCGAAATGAAAATTTGTGATATTCTAATTTATTATTATTTTTTATTCTGATTGATCTTATTCATTATTTTAGTCTCCACAATTTTGTATTCGACCAACGTATTCGACCTAGATAGAGATATCTAGGGTTAAAGAATTTATTATATTTTTTCATGTGCAAAAACTTCCATCAGGAAAATTAATTAAAGTCAAAAATTCGAAGCTAGCCTATCACGCAGGTAGAACGAGAAAGCTCGATATTCTGTGATGGTGTATCGTTCCGACGAAGCCCAGGCATCGAACGATCGCAAATCAAGGTTTTCACGTACGAGGAACTTAGACACTCGATCCAGCGATTCGTAAGCCGTACCTACTCTCAACGATACATAGGATAGAAGGGCGGGAACGGGGGGAGGGTGGTAAGCTCATAATCGCGTTATCCCTATTTCCATATAATGCCTAGAAGCCTGTTATCTGGCTGTCGTTACCCACACGACTAACCCTTTTAATCGGCGCTGTTACACGCGCACACTAGCGGACAATTTAATAATCGGAGGCGTTGCAACGGCGAGCCTTTCTGTCTGCACGATCGACGACGTTTACGCGGGATCGATCGATCGTTCCCCCGCTTCTCGTTATCAGTCGCCCCCCTTTCCTCTTTTCTAGTCACGGTCCTCATAATGAGCCGTTCCGAAAATATTACGCTCGAAACGAACGGGAAAAAAGCTCCGCTCGCACACGCGATCGATACCGAATTGTTGATCACTGTCAAATTTTGATTTCACATATTGCAAGATATAATCTTGTACTTGAATAATCCTTGAAAACAAGGAAAATTCATCGGTGGTTTAATAAATATGGAAGAAACACGTTAATAAATACGTAATTCATTTTCACGCAGCTCGATTGTTAACGGTAAAATAAATTTCGCCAGTCTAGTCACGAAATCAATTACAAGGCAAACGGGTTAATCTGCATGTGAATGCATATACAGAAATATTTATTGCATCGCTGGGAAACGTAGTATGCGGAATATTTGTAACAATATGATCGATAACGTGATTCATATGCGACTTATCCTGAGCAAGATAGTGAACTGCACATTTTTACAATAAATATTAATGTTTACCGGTGCTGGAACGCCGTGAAACGAATTTTATTTGGTGCATAGTTTCTACGAGCTCGCGATACTATCTGGAAAGGGTGAATTTATATGAAAAAGTAAATATGAATTTTTCGAATGAAATGTTATCGTTGGTTCTCTTTGTAGTTACGATATTAATATGAAACAAATGAAATTGCATTTGAGCCAGGTATGCATGATATTTGATAAAGCTTGGACAAAGAGTTTATTTATTATTCAGTATTTCTAGCTGATATTCGATCACGGTCTACTTCATATATTATAGATCGTACAATATAGAATTATGCATAAATGTTTGCTTTCCGCGGCAGCCACAGTTAACGCAAATTAATACAGTGATACATTTAAACAATTACATTCGGCACATTTCACGCAATTGGATTAGTTAATACAATTACAATATTTGACTTTACCGAGTTTTTAGCACAGAGAATTCGGTCTTATTGTATTACATTAATATCATCATAAAAATGGATGAAGAACTGAAATTCGTCATAATAAATAATTGTGACATAATGTTGGGTATTTACATTTTAAAATTTAATAAAAAATCAACACGATTATAAATACTGCGCGATTTTGCAATAATGCAATTCATTGGATTAATTATTCCATAAGTCGATGTTGCTTTAAGTCAAATTAAAAAAATAAGCTCAATTCGCGTTCCGATACGTAAAAATTGATTTGCGCAAGTAGAGAAGAACGATCATTATGATTATTAATTAAATGAAAAATAAAGCTCTGATCGGATACTATTCTTCGAGCAGATAATGTTTCTAGATTCATTGTCGTTAATATTGGGAAGTAATCATGATCAGAGAATGACATTGGATTATTTAGCGTATATGAACAAAACCTTGAGAAATTTATGCTGCACTCTCGAGCAGCATGATTTCGTAATTAGAGCTTTTTGGAGACAATATTACTGATGCATATTCAAGTAATTGATGCATGACGCAAATTAAATATGGGATACACAACATAAAAATATTAAAAACACATTATAGCGTTCTGCATACTGAGGGTCGAAACTTATCCGAATTATGCTGGGCGACCAACGTGTTAACTACTGACTGCATTGAGAGCTCGAGCAGCTTCATTTATTTGCTCTGCTAAATAAAAATTAACAAAATTAATATGGTGTCCCGTCGTTTCATCCCGGGCCGTAAAAAAGCAATTTCATTATGCAATCACGCGGAACCTCGTGAATCAAGAACGCCACGGAAGAAATTAGCGGGTTCGGTCCCGATATCAGCTTTTCGGTGGCTGGTCGGTTGAAAAAAAGAGGAAAGAAGGGTGGAAAGGGGAGTTGCGAGGGGTGCGGATCGGAGGCGAAACAATTTACAGGGGGGCAAGCAGCCGCTGTTTCCTGCCGTTAAACGATTTCCGATTACACACATACACAGACACACACATACGCTCGCAAACAGCGTGTCCGCGCGCGACCCGCGCCCGCGAGCTCGAGACCGCCCAACACACGGGTCGGGTTATAGGCTCGCATAACGGATGCGCGCAATTACGATTCAAATTTTACGACTTGCTTAACTTAAATTACGCGACCCCAATTAAGCGAGATCGAGCACGGCTGCCAAGTTCCTTTTCCTGCAACCCCCCTCCAGCCCCGTCCGTTGCGGCTCATGCTGGCAGCTTTGTATCAAAATGTGGTCGTTTATGGCTCCCTGTTTCCGCGTCGCGCAACTACACGAATACCGCCCTGTTAAGACACTCGGGGAAAGTTCGCTGGCTATTTAGCGAATAACGACTGTATTCGCCGACGCGATAGACATTCCGAACACTTAGCCGAGACATAAACCTAACTCAAACCCAACCTCGGCCAAATCCGTGTGTAATTTGAGGCAAAGCCCGGCTTGGCTCGTGTCTGAGACGCAATTATCGCAAATATTCCATCTGAGCTGGAATTAACGCCCCCCCCCCCCCATCCTCTTAGTGTAATGCGGATCGATCTATTGAAAGTTAAGGGGTTTTAAGGATAAATCGTTGTTGGATATGTCTCTTTAATAATGTATGTTAGTTTACGAACTACACTTTCCGCGTACTCTGTGTTTAACCGTCGCGCAAATAGTATACAGTAGGTGAAAGGCTTTAGTTGAGTTGCGACTGCTTTGGCTAGCTGTTTCTACTAGACTGACTGCCAGACCAGGCTCTTGACGTTGTGGCCCCGGCTGAGCTCCTTTGTCCCTGGGAGAAACCACCCCTTATGACCAAATCCTTATACCTAACAAGCTAAGTTATCGGTGAATTCCAACAATCGTCACTTAATTTCTATGTCTCTTTGTCATTTACTTTTTTATTAAGCTTGGTTATTTTTCTAACGATGAGTTCGATAAGTTCCCTTTACAATTTTCATTTCATTTATCTTCCTATACAAAATCTATAATAAATAATAATAAAATCTATATTAAAATACCTTCTCTTTCTTTTCGCATTCACTTTCTCTCATTTTCACTTTCTTCACTTTCTTTTACTCATTCTTCCATTCATCCTTGTTTTCTCACTTCATTTCCTCTTCATTGTACTTTCCGTCCTGTATTTCTTTTCTTTCCCTGTCTAATAGTGGTATAATAAGTTTAAAAGTAAGTAGCGCGTTATAGCATTAATATTTTCGAAAGTATTTATAATAAGCACTGGTAATAGTCCATAAATGGAAGCTTAGGTTTAATATGAACGCTGTTAAATCGTGTTAAATCTCGCCCATTAACACCGCCGTGATTTTTATCATCCTACATAACGCAAAGATAACACTGCTCTTACGGTTATGGTGTTTGTAAGCTTAATACTATCTCTTCCACCTTTCAGCTTTATTTTTATTTAGAATTAACGTGTGCGCAATAAAGGAGATTTACTCTCATCGTTATCATTATATCATCAGGCTCTTCCTATAAGCCGTGTTGTTACTTATCGCACTTTATATACAGGGTGTCGCCGAGAATCTACTCAAGGGAATCCTATATTTGTTTTAAAAAGAATCGTATATCACTTTCTAGAGTCGAAGAAATGAATCTAACAATTCCGCACGAATGTAACTTCGAAATTTGCTTGAACAAAAGTGAGAAAATTTCTAAATTCTCATTTCGACGGGACCTATTAATCCTCCACGTAATTACACAGCCCGCAAATCCCCTTCGTGCCTTGTAACTAAACAACGCCGTGATCTTCTCCAGAGTTCTCGTGTTCCCTAGTGGAAACGTAACCGATGTTACAGCTTGAATCGATTCCGATTGGTTTCGGCGGATCACAGACGACCGACCAGGCAGACAGGCAACCAGGCAAGTAGACTGACAGTCACTTATGACAGGATTAGTCGCTGTCACTCTGTACACCATCTGGCTATTTAATTAAACTAATTAGCATACTCCGACAGCGTGTATTGTTTATCTCCAGGAAGCGTCCCTCCATTCCTGCACCGACCGGTGTTGACCCAGTTGCGTTGCGGGTTCGTCGCAAACCGTCCACGTATACACAATCCGGTCGCAACGAATCGACGGAGAACACGAAAACACCGTGAGAGAATTGATTCATCGATAACTGGTAACGGGTCCGAATAAAAGCCCGCGCGGAATAATTAAAACACGTTCGCCGCTGCGCGAGTTTAACGGAAGTCGGAAGCTTTTGTTTCGACTCGAACCGGGCAGAAAGTGGAAACGGGACGGGAGTTTGTATAAGTGTCGGTCGATTGGAAATTCGTGGGAAAATCGACGGAGGGGAGAGAGGGGCGTGATGAAGCCAGTCTATTTTTCCCCCGAAACGAGAAAATGAAGGAGCGGAGGGGACCATTGTCCGTCGGCTCGCCGTCTTCAGAAGTGGATTTCGCGGGAATTAACGGGCCCGTTCGGGCTGAAACAACGCCGCAATTCCAGCCGGCAGGCTGAAACTACGTTACTCGCGCGGCCCGACGACGTCGCGGACGGGCGTTAATTTACTTTAAACTAATTAACGGCCTGCTAAGTACGCGCCGACGCGGCTTCTCCAGCGCGTCGACCTACAGCCACCATCGAGAAAGAAAAATCTCGCCTCTTTTAATTGTACATCATTCAATAGAATAGCGAAGTGAGTACAGTAAAACCTCAAATACTGTCCAACAGGCGTATTCTGGTCAGACAGCGTTTGCACTGATGACTTTTTTTTAAATTTATTTATTTAATGTTGCTTTTAGTATTTGAGGTTTTACTATATCGAGTTTCAATCGTCCCTCTCGGTTCCATGAAAATATTATTTTTTTCTTCAACCCTTTGCACTCGGAGCTTTTTAATTGGAAAATTAAACATTTCTTCCGATCTGGAATATTTCTATACATTATAAGTTTTTAAATTTTATGCATATGAAATTGGTACAATACCTTATACAGTACCTAAATGTTCAGTAATTGATTAGATACCAATATATTTAATAATGTAAACAATATTTTGAAGAATAGTACAACAATTTTTAGTGGTGTCTCAGAGGGGACAACGGAGCGCAAAGATTTAAAACGGTATCGCCCCTTTTCATCACAAAACAGAGGTAACGTGGAAATCTGAAAACGTGCTATGATTTTGTGACAGGTTTATATACACGCGAAGTGTCGAAAAAATGATCGAAACAATTTAGGTTACATTCAGACTCGACGACCAGTATAAATTTCGGTGAAAGTTCCTCTTTGTCGAGGAAGAGTCCCGATGCATAGTTCGACAACACGTTGAAGCTACAAGATTACCGCCGCAGCATCATAAACTCCCGGCGTAATCCCCGAAGAAGGATTCGACAGTCTACGAGGGCGTCGAAACGACGCGAGAACGGCAGAAAGAAGCTCGGGTCCCCGTAAAAGAGGGAACACGTCACCCCATCACTGTAACAACGCATTTATGACACCCGGGGGAAACACGGGAACAGTCGGCGCGTGTCTATTTTCCTCGCAAACCCCGCACGCGGAACTCTCGCAGAACTTGCCGAGCCAGGCTGACGTCGTAAAACGATGCGCACCGTATCAACAAAATAATGATCATCCGGTGTGACAACAATTTTTCAGATACTGTCCGTACATTCGTTGTTGATATACTTTATAACAATAGAAATGACTACGAGACTTGGTTCAACTACTTTTATTTGCAATTAATTATTTTACAATTATTTCGAAAACTAAAACCGAACACAGGGTAGTTGTAATGACAAAAAATGTTCAGAATGTTGTCCTTGACAACATATATCAAGGTCAAGGTCATCGGAGCGGCTTCCCCTAAACGTATAAACCACCTCGTGTTCATCGAATTTTCAATCTCGACTTTATGGAAAACACATTTTTATAAAATGTAAAATTAGTACCTTTTCAGTTGAATCACCATGTATCGATCATCCTGTATATGCCGAGTTTCAGCATTGTTTATTTTCGACGTTGGTGGAAATATTTTCTACCTTGAGCAAAATAAAAATTTTCTATCCGAAGTGTAACAAGACTGATTCCGTGTTGGTTGACGAATTCGCCGAAATATTTCCGCGGTCATATGGATCCGAGACAAAAGAGGTACAGGACGTTCCGTGGCTGGAATCGGGAATAAGATGGCTGGCACGGTGGCAATTCAATTCCGGGATGCGAATAAATAGAGACGGCGATAGAATGGGTCAGGGAGCGTTCGGATAAAAAGCGTCCCCCCTCTGCAATCAAAACAGCCGCGACGAGAAATAAAATCAGCAAACCGGCCAACGAATGCAAATCCCGGACGGAAAGTTGTGTAAATTGATTACTGAATTATTTATCGGGCCTGCCGTGCAATCCGTCTTTCGACTTGTTCCGAAGAAAGGTTCGTCAGCGTTGCGGAACAGAACTTGCCCGCGCTCCGAATGGTTTTCGCGGATGAATGGTTTAGGGAACTTGCTCCTTTTCTTTCAACTTCACCACAGTTTACTCATTTACGGGTTTCCTTTTCTTTCGCCTGATGCTTCGGGATACCATGTTAGAGACTTCGTCCGAAAACAGATTACATTGGGATCCTCGAGAACTCGGCTATTTACCTATTAACTTCGTCACTCGAAATTATCGGAGTTAGTTCTTCTTGCACCGGAAGCGTGAGAATTTTCTTCTTAATTCCACGTCCAAGTGTTTCCTTGCATTCTCCTTGAAGGTCGTACTACTCGAGTACAAAGTTGAATGTACCGTATATTTTCGATACACGCGACAATGTCTACACGATAGATGCAACCAAGAATATCTCCTCCCCCCAACTTAGTAGTCTGATTTTCGCTTGGTATATCTGTGTGAGTCGTATAGAAAATGTGTACGATAGATGCGACTAAATCCCCACTAGACTGTCGCGTCTATAGAAAATATACTGTATTTCCCTATGAACTTATACGACCCGCAAAACAACACCTATGGAATACTGACTTAAAATACTGATACTGTTCTGATTACACATAAAACATTTTTACTTTGTCCAAATCGAAGAAAATATTCTGGGGGTCACGTAGACTGTAGAGGATGTTATTAAAAAAATAATGGAAGACATATCGGAAGAAAAGGAACCGGTCGACGAAAGCTTCGCGCCACTTCGCCGCAAGCACGGACTTTCTTCGACGAAATAAAATTCAACGAAGAGTTTCCGCAGCCGAATCGATATATCCCCCATCGTCCGAGCCCACCCCATACCAACAATCCGTTTAACCTGGTCCATTTGCCCTTCGACGGAGAACTTGGCGGTTACGTCAGTGTTGAAAGTCGGTTAATTGACTTATCGTCGATGACGTTACCGCGGCGGAACATCGAGACCGTGGGTGTTCCCGCAGGTGTGCATGCGCCGGAAGCACCGATACTCGACGAACGGTTATCGAGTAATCGAGTATAAAAACGTAACGACCCAAGTCGAAACTTTCCAATGGAATTGAACTCCTGTTGGAATTACGACTGTTGCCTGACGAGCTGCCGAGGGCTTCCGTTCGACGCCGGGGAAAAAACGGTTTACACCGGGATGAAACCTTTTACCGCGTTCACCCGGCGTGGAAGCTTGCGGCCAGTGGTTCGACCGTGCCAATGAAACTTTGACGAAACGCACGCGATAAAGAGTGAAAATGCCGCTGGACAAAAGATACGATCTCTACCTTAACTGTCAATATTTTATCCCCACCACTGGGGGCTCTCCTTGGAATCAGGATACAGTATTTTCTCCGTAACTGTCGAGATTATATCTATCGTAACTTTTACAATTTTATCTCCGCCACTAGGGATTTCCCTTGGCATCAACCAAGAAGTAAACACGCTGACGGAGCCAGCGAAAGTCGAATATTTGTGTTCCAATTTTTACATTTATTTTTCTTAAATTTTCACCTTCCGACCACTTGTCTGATGAAAATGGTATCCAACACTTATTGTTTTCCAATCGCTGATCTTCTTTGCATTCGACGCACTACAATGAAAGTAGCTCTTATTCTGTAAGAGAAGAAAATAGTTATCCAACGATCATCAACCTGTTCCTCGCCACAAAATGCAGAGTCTCAGCAGTTCCTTCAGTAACTGTGAACGTGTCAACGGAGACTCGATCAGCTCGACACGTCGAGAATCACAAGCACAGACTTCGGGATCCAGTTCGAATCAATTTTCCCAATCTTTCAACAAGTTTCTCGGCGCCTCTCGCAAGTGCGTCCGAACTATTCGAAGGCTGGTGTGCCTTCGGTAATTTACTTTGGAACTCAGGTGCAATTTCGGCAAATCGGCACACCGGCGGCACCGCTTCCTTTCCGAGTCTGGTCCGAGTTGAAAGACTTTGTCCCAGTGTGTTTAGAGGGTACGTACGTGTCGCACGCGCCAGGGATGCTGAAAGAAATAGTAAATTTCGGCCGGAGAAAGGCTGCATTGCCGGGAGAATGAATGACCGGGGCGCCGGTTACCTTTTTTCGAGGTGCACCCATCTTTCCCGGGTTTTATGGAGACCTTAACCTCCTCAAGGTCCTAACTAAAAGCGTCACGTACGCTGAGAACGTGGAGCGACAACGTTCCGCGGCAATATGGCGCCTGGAACCGGTGAAGTAAACGTCTTTCTCGTGTCGGGCTTAGAAGGCTCCTCCTCGTTTCAATTGTTCGATGAACAGCAATGTTTGTTTGCTATTGAACGTCATTCTTTCGACGTTACTAAGATAATTGCTCGCTGTGTGTTGATATATTTTATTTACTATATCTTGATAGGCTAGATTTACAGGGTGTTCCTTGAAAGAGATGATTCTTCGGGTTATTTGAAGTAAATTCTTCCTTTGAAAAAACGTTCTACGTGGCTTTTGGAGAGTACCCCTTCTCCGCGAATTGGGTGAGCGCATCTGATCACCTGACCCGTTTCAGGAGTAGGGAATGGCGTAAAAGCAAAAGGCTTTTAACAAGCTCAAAAACTCAATAATGTTAGGTAGAATGACCGATCTCATCAATGACGACCGTCCCGATTAGTAGGACGACGACTCTGAAAGTGGCCCGGGTCTAATAAAACAGAGGGGACGACCGAAAAACGAATGGATAATTGCAGCCCAATAGAGGGTCGAGGTTGGCAGCGCCGATTGTGATACTGGTGATTAAAGATCCGGTGTGCCTTAAGGAAGCGAGGGGTGGCCGATTCACCCTTTCCCGGAAATCACAGTTACTACTACTACTAACCCTCCACTAGCTCGAGCATTAAATAGACAGTAGAGGTGCAGCTCAATGGCTGTTCCGGGTGAGGTTAGGGTTTTAGTTGGTATACACACTACCCCTTTCTGGGGTGTGCGTAATGACATTTTTCCCCTCAACCTTATAAAAAAAAAGGAATGGGGAATAGCGTTACAGAGTACACTATAGATCGGGGTACACAGGGAGAGGGACAAGTGTTGAGGGATTAAATCTGTTCGAAATATCCTTGGATCTAACGACTCGTTACCTCGAGCTACCATTTTCTTGTGCCGGCTACTCCGTCAATGATTTTCTTCGTTGCCTTCCGAAAGGTATCGTATTCATATGCATGACCAGCGACTGATCCATTTCTCGATACGAGTTCGATTGCCTCGCGGGCTCTCTGGCCTCTATGAATATTGAGTTCGCGCCCCCTGCAAACTGTATCCTTCGGCGGAGCGCCGGCAGAACTTCCCTAATTGCGCCGCTATGAATTCCGATATCTGATTAACGCGCGGCGTAATATGCGTCGACGAAACGGTGAAACGCTCGTTAACGAATATTGTTCGTATAGAGAGAGAGAGCGGTACTCGCGGCATGCTCTTGCGTAAAAGTGTATTCGCCTCGGGTCCCGTCGATCCCGTGGGAACCGAAATCACCGGGTTTCAGGTAGAACGTAGGCGTACCGTGGAAGGGGCGAGACCAATCGCCAGAGAAAAGAGGAACCTATAAGTGATAATCGCTAGACGCGATTCTCTTGTGATCCTTCCCGGCATTCGCTCAATTCAAGCGGTAACGTCGAAAGTTTCGGAGACCAGAGGATTTTTCCCATGGATACATCATCGACCGGATATTACCGGCCATTTTCTGTTACGCCTCGATGCACGACGCTTACGTAATTACAAAATATTCAATCCCCCTCTCTCGGGCAACGATCAAACGACGCGTCAAGAGATCGACACTCACGCGCATATTCCGCCCGACATATTTTCAAAATATTCCAATACGGTCGTCAATGTAATTACGAAAGATTGGAGATTGTCCCGGAGACTTGGTGTAATTACGCGGCGACTCGGGTCGTGACAGCGCTGCAAATTGCGCGATGTGTCACTTTTGTTAGGCGGAGCGCCGCAATTTTCAAGACTTTAACCGTGCGAAATGTGCTGGACATAGGAGAGGGCAAATAAGTCGACGTCACTCTCAGAGAGTGTTCACTTTTGTGGAATAAGGGGAATCGACTCGTATCGAGGGGAAATGGTTACCCCCTCTCTGTTGGTACCGGGTGAGTCACGTGGCTTTGTGATTCACGCGTCACGTGACTGGGTCGTGGCGGAAGGGGAAGGCAGAACGGGCTCCATGGTAAAGGAAATTCTGTCTGAATCGAGGCAAAACTGCCAGCATTAGATTATGCAATTTGCATTTGAAAATGTTGCGCGCAGCAAGCTCTCAGCTCGCCGGCGCGAAAGTCGCGAAGTAAACGGCAATGTATAGAAGAGAGCGACTTGTCGCGAGATAGGGAAAATATGCCGGGCAGCTTGTAATACCATATTAGCGGTCCGCGGCGCTGGTTCGGAACTCCGAGCCAGATGACTCGATTATAAAGTTGCAAGTGTCTCGCGGATTATCAGCGTAATACGAGCCGGTCCGACTAGCAATACGCTTATGGAAAGCTGGCCCGGTCCCCGGCAGTTCTCGCCTCTATCAGCCGGTATTACCTTGGAAGACTGCAAATTGCTGCGTGTGCTCGTCGAAGCCGCAGACTTAGCCGGAGATCCGGAGCTAACGCGACCAGCGACAACAACGATCGATAGAGGGTCGGATTTTGTTGAAAAGCTGCGCTCCCGTCGCGCCGCGCGCGCTGCCTGGGAAAGCACGCCGTTGTCGCGCGGAACTTGAACGCGATTTACCTGGCCGTTGATCCCTCGCTAAGAATCACCGGTTCGGTTCAATTTAAACGATAGCGGCTCCGGAACCACAGCTCCGCGACTCCGCTAATTCCAGCTTAAGCGGGCACTATTGAAATTTATAATACTAATGCACTTTTTCATCAAGCTACTTGTGTGCTATACGAAAACATCACTGTCCAACAACAAAAATGTTGGATGGATCTTATAGAGTTTTCAATCAGCGCGAAAAACTCTATAAGATCCACCTTAACAGTTGTATGGAAACATAAAAAGAGTTGAAATTTGTTGGACAGTGTACTTCCTCCACTAATGTAGATTATACAGTGAGTGACCTTGGGAAATAGCAAATAGATTTTTTTCATTTCTAAAAAAGTGGATAGATAAGTTTTTTTCAGATCTGTGATAGAATGTTTGAATTGTGAAAGTTGACTGATGTCGATACGCGTTCACCGGTGTGAGCATACAACCCCTAATTGAACACCGATTAAATTGTTTAAACTGTTTGCACGGGACAAGGTTAAATTTTCTGCGCCGTCGACTACGGAATGTTCAGCAACGTCGTCATGAAAGGATCGTCCAAGGCGTGGAATCACTTTCGGTCGGCAATTAATTAACTGGGAAACGAAAATCCACCCTTCCACGACTTAACGAGACCCTCTTTCGGTGCTGTTGACCTTCCGCTTTCAACCTGCGCCGCGGGAACGCGTTCCTCCATCCCGGCGAATTAAACTTCGTAATTAATTGTCGACCGGCCTTCACGGATTCTTTGTTTCTTCGGATTCGCGCCTGAATGGGTCAGCCATGGTTGCCCTACTTTACGAATTCTCCCATACTTTAATCCTTAATTGGAAAAACTTCGTTATTGTCCGTTCTCGTAACATTTCGTCTCGTTCCAATTGCAGGGAATGCAGTTCGGATTGTAGTAATCGATTGCTTCTGGAATTCATTAAACTATAAAATAGAATTTGTTAAACGAGAAATACGATCGCGAAAGTGTCTTTCTGTCTTGACTCGAATAAAGTTTTCGAGACGAGCGAACTGAACTTTTTCGAAAGCACAAAATTGTGGACAAAAAATTGGCTATTATATTTTTGGAGTCGATAATCAAGTATGACGTAGTATTAATCACAGTGAGACATTTATTTCCACGAAACTTGAATTTCGCATTCCGCAAAAACCACATATCGGCGCACTCTGATCGCGCGAGCGTTTCGCATAAATCTGCGCGCGGTGCTCGGGGGAAAAAGTTGAAAAAACACTCCCTAAAGAACGCTGCCCACTGAAAGCTAGGTTCTTAAGCCGCCTCCCGCTCTGCCGTCCCGTTTCGTCCCGAGGCCGCATATTTTTGCCGTGTCCGACCAGCTCGGTTCTGCAAACCGGGTGTACAGAAACGTCGAAGGGTCGTTACACAGGATTTCATGTAACTAATGGCACCAGTAGGTAGTTGTGTGTTTTCTCACTATCTTCAACGGACTCCAAAAAACGGGAAGGTTATTCAATTCGATCTGCATGTGCCTTTTTTTACTAACCACGTGTCGAAGAGTGCTAGCTTCAATCTTAACAAATAAAGATTTCGACCAAAACTTTAATTACCAATATCGAGTATAAAATATTCTCATAATTCCTGTCGAAAATAGGAATTATTTTATATGATTGAGTAGTTGTCTGTCTTCTATTTTACTAAGCACGTGTCGAAGAGTGCCCTTCAATCTTCACAAATAAAGAATTCGATCGAAACTTCAATTGCCAACATCAAGTTTAACATATTCTCATAATTCTAATGGTGCAATTTGAAGACCCTTTAAACTGATCTTGTATCTTGTGTCGGAAGTGTCACAAAAATCGCGAGAACTATATTGGTAGAGCACCCGGTACATGTCGTGAGTAGAACGACGATCGAATTCCGCTCGATCTTTCAGCGACGCCGCAACCCCTGCCGCTGTGAGGCTGCCGATTGTTAGGATTTGAATGGAGAAAAATTGGTCGGCATTCGCTGGCTAGTCTGGTCCAGTCCGGTTTGGCCCGGCCCAGTCGCGCCAGGTAGGAAGCCGGCGAAAAAAAGAGTCTATTGTCGGCCAGCACGTGTAATTCATAGTGCGGCTTCCTGTTCCCGTGACCGGGCCCCAGCTCTCGTAAATACCATTTTTATTTCTTCGTTATTCCTAGCTTCGGGTTCAGTGCTCGATACACGTGTCCGACCAACTCACCCGTGCGCTGATTCACTTCCGGTTACGTTGTTTTTTTTTCAGCGCGGATCGAACAACGTTACCTTCGAAGTGCCGAGCGGCCCGCTAAATAAATTTACGGAGCAGATAATACGTTATCCCGCGGAAGATTCCGGCTAGGTTCGGCTCCGAGAAATTTATGGTCGATAGTACGGTACACGGTTTTAACGTTGCGCGAAATGCTCGGCCCGTGGGCCGCAACAATAAAGGTTCGTTCACAGTTGTAACGGTCTAATGTTCGACGAAAAAGTATTACTTTCTAGATGTACAGAGTGTCTTCGAAATAAATAGAAAAGTAAAAACATTTAAAATTGAGCTTGAAAATTCTGTATAGTCGTATCAAATTTAAAAATGAATTCAATGGCAATTTTATCTTATTAGTTTTTAAAAGCTTTCTCGTGATAGAACGTAGTCATTGTAAATCATGCTATCAGACTTCCGGTAAACAATAGTCGTATCAAATTTAAAAATTAATTCAATGGCAATATTATCTTATTAATTTTTAAAAGGTTTTTCCGGTAAACGATACGTTAATACCGAATCGTAGGGTGACACGATTAAGACCATACTCAAACATTTTTCTGCGATTTCAACCCCGTGGTTATATTTTCAGCAATTTCCCTATTTTTGGCAATCTACCGTACAACCCCACGTTGCACACAATGACTTCGCGTTTCCCCATTTCAAACAAAAGCCCACGCGGCACAGTTTTGGAAATGACGAATGATTTAGGCCAGAGGCGAAAAAATTTTTTCGGTTTCATAAAAATGCCAGTGAAACAGTATCAAAAGATGTCAGTGATGATTATACAGAGAAATAAGAGAGACTTTTTCACGTGAATGTAATTTTACAATTTTGTGCAATTTTACTAACCACGTGTCTGAGAGTAACAATTCTAATCTTCGAACATCTATTAATTTGAGACCCTTCATATCGCGAGACTGTGTCCGTGAGATCGTGAGAATGTTTCTAATGTGAATTGACCTTAACAAGGCCGTCCTTTCAGTACGATTAAATGCTAGCCCCGGGTATGCCGTATCCAGAATAAACGCGGCCGGCGCGGCGTGACTAATCTATAATCGGTTTTTAATTCGGACAGCATGAATTTTTCCGGGCGAGCAACGCGGCAAATTTATTCGAACGTTCGAAGGGGATTACACTCTCCGGGAACAACACCGATTCGACCGGTTCGAATACAATTCTCTCGTTTTTACGATCCCGAGCTTTATATCATATTTTTTCACTTATGTGCCAGTGATAAAGCGCACGAGTTTCGGTTCGATAACCGACTCCGTTTATTCAGCACGGGCCAGTGGTCCTAATAATTTCGAAAACCCGTGTCGATATCACTTCCATCATGCGGTGGTCTCAAAATTAAGATATTCCAATCGCAACAACGACCAGTCGAAATAACTCGTTATTTATTCGTTTGATTAAATACTGTTTTATTCGAAATGTATAATAGATTTCTGCATCTAAAATATGTATGGAAATCAATTCCGAGTAACTCTTTAAAATTGTTCAATTATACAATTACGACTATAAATAAAATATTTAAATATGTTAATAGTAGGTATATGGATAGCATTTTAAGTACCGCATCAACAGATCATCCCCGGTAATATGGTTGAATAATTCACTTTGAGATTTTTCTGTGAAAGTAGACTTTCCAGCCATTTGACGTGGCACAATCATTCCGAATCCCATTAAACTCTTATAAGCCCTTAGCTTTGTAGCTCGACTTTTCATACTCGTGGAACAAAGAGTACATGGAGCTGCTGTGAAGTATGTATAATTAAATTATAATGAAGCGATACTGGGTTCCTTCGAAAAATCAATAATTTTGTTACACAAATGAGAATTACGTTCGCCACGTAACGTGATTTCTAAAAAAAAAAAATAATGCAGTTCAGTATCAAATATCGTGCACATGTCTATCACATATATCGAGGCATTACTGTACTCTGAACATTTCTCTAAGCAGTTCTAAGCTATTCATAGTTCAGCTTGAAAGTACTTCGCCGCAATTCCCTTGGTTCATGTAAATCTCTTGTTTTCCCGGCGACGACAATTTTTCCCATTTGCCGGCGCGTTTATTCGGCCCGGTGTCACGCAATCCTGTTACGTCTCATTTTTATACCAGCCGTAACCGGCCGGAATGAAATCGCACGGACGTGGCGCGAAATTGAAAATCTTGTATCCGTTAATTTCGAAATAAATGTAATCCCCCGCGCTCGTTTGCCCCATCAAGATATACAAGCAGTGGTCATTCGATTAGAATCATAGTTCCCGCTTTTGGAGATCGCAGACAACAATTTAAGAAAATTAACGCATCCACGCAACTCCAGCAACGAAGTTCTAAATCGGTATTAAAAATAGTAGTACTTACACGTGAATGGAACAGTTTATTGGCCATGAAAGTTGTTAATATTTCGCGCGCGCGTTCCGCGCTTTAAAAAAGACTTACCTGGTCGGCTGAAAGCCACTACCTACATCCTGGCCTATAAACAATTCACCGCTCGTTCGGTCGCGCTAAAACTGCATCGTTCTACTTCCGCGCCGATAAAACCCGGCAAAAACGAAATAGTTTGTTCGCCTGAAATTCGGCCGCGGAAACTCCGAGTAATTATGACGAAATCGGCGAAAGTCCAACCGACAATTGCACGGTTTTATATAAATCGATTCGGACGATGGTATCGTTGCGAATCTCTTGTCGTCCTGCAATATTTTTCTTCGAATTCACGGAACGACGACGGCTTTAAAAACAGAACTGTTTCACGGTATTTTCAATTTCGCTAAACGATCGGGAACCGTATGAACTCTCGAGAGAGACAGAGAGAAAAAGAGCCCTCTATTCTGGAGGAAACATTTATTCTGCCGAATTTATCAGCGATCACGATGTAAAGAGATACTCGTTGCACGCGGGAGTAAAACAGATCCAGATAGAATCATTCGGTCCAAATAAATCTCCAAAAGTTCCAGTCACGATAAAAAAACCAGCCACGGCAAAGCCATTCACAGAGGAAAAAACATTGGTTCCGATCAGGAAAAATTGCCGACACGTTCCATCCCCTTGTTACAGGAAATAATTTGTCCGATCAGATTTAGTACCGTCTGCCGTAAGTACTCCGCGATCTACAAGTTTATCTCGAATTTAATTTAGCCGGGTCCACGGAAAATTGTTATTAGTATTGCATAGGTTGTCCCGAAAAATGATGCACTTCCTTAAAGGATAAAAACTTTGAAAATTTTCCTCAAGAATGAAACTTCCGTAGAATGAAAGATTGGAGCGTCCTCTTTGCAACGACACCTTCAAAATTTATCTACGATCTTTTTTAGTCATTTTATCGAGCATTGGATGAGAGGTGCAGCGCCAACTTCACAGTAGTATAAGTCAATGCTTTATGCGACCAAACGTGTTCCTCCTTTTTGTTCCACAAAACAGTGAAAAAAAATCGTAGATCAATTTTCAAGGATTCGTTGTAAAGAGGAGGTTTCAATGTTCAAATCTACGGTAGTTTCATTACCGAGGAAAATTTGGGAAGGTTTTTGGAGTTGTTTCAATCCCCCTACGAAATTATCAAATATTGGCAATTTGATTTCGTCTCCGATAAAAATTGTTTGAAAGTTTTGAGAGACGTTTAAGTTTGCAGGATCCGAAATGTAGTGCTTAAATACTTTTTGGATCGACTTTGCGCATTTATAACAGGATGCATTTAACGCGAGCGATAACGATCGCCGTCGGTGCACCAGTCGATCTCGACATTACTTTGCAACGGGAGTGGCCCGTGAACTTGCATATTTATGCGTCGAGACGGCGACTTTCGAACCGCCGCGAGCGATGGCCGTCTCGACCCGAATCACTCGTCGTAAATTTATGAGCTCCTTCGAGAAACGAGGAGTTAGTATCGGCGAGAATCGTGTAACGTCGAAAAATAAGACGAGCTCGATCGATAGCGCGGCCGACACCGATCGTTCCGACGCACGGTTGATTTTTTGGCCAATTTGCTGGCCGGGCGGGCAGCATTGGATTTTCTCCGTGTTCCACAGGAAGTTGCACGATCACGAAGAACCCCGTCGATCGATACACGATAAAGGGATCGCTGTTAGTCCGCTTAATGACCACCATTCTGACGGACTGTTGCCTCCCTTGCCTCGTTGCACTCATACATCTTCCACCTTTTTCATTCTTCTGTAATGGTTTCGTTACTCCAACTTTCATAAATAACCGAAATTCCTCGGATTCTAATAATAATTAGATTCGTTTGAATAACTTTCGAAAGTTAAAATTACTCCATTGAAATTCAAACCCATTTTCACATGATAATAATTCCATATTACCAGCCTGGTATAATGATGTTAATCCAATTAATGTGCCTCCTTTGTTTGTAGTATTTTTGTAGAAAGATTGTTCCATATTCCATTTTATGAATTTGTAGCAAAAATTAATGAGAATTGGAAGAGATTATATTGTTCTTGATCTATTCGGATACCTGGAGGAAGAAATCTCAATTTTTATCTAATCCAGAAGAATTCGGGCAGAATTTAATCTTCCGCGGTATTTCGAAAGATTTCCGCTAGATAAAAATGCACAGTATTTTATTGCACCGGTATTCGGGGTATTCCTGTAATCCCCTGTAAAAATCGACGTACACGATCGCTATTATAAAACAACGACAAAGAACATGCACATGCCGATATATTCTTTCCAGAGTGTAGTGCATTTTCTTTTATTTTTCCGCATATTTACAATTTACGGAAAACCTATGGCTAGTAATATAGTTTCGGTTAACTATTTCATCGGGAATTCGTTTATCAAATTTCTCTAGCTATTATATTTCCTTTGCTCGGTTTCACAAATTTTTGATTGAGCTTCTGCATTGGAAATAATCGGTGCTCGAAACAAAAAATCTTTTTTTACAGGGATTTGTTTGGAATTTATGTATTTTATTTAGCAGTGATTTTGTGAAATAAATATTTTAGAATCGCTATTTAGAATATACATATATAGAAATGATAATATCTACTATTTATTTGTGAAATCATTGTATGATACATGGGTCCATTATTAACTTAGTTGTAATTTATATTTAATTATAAGTAACTTAAAATATATTGATTAATTGCCAAAAACCAACTAACTCTACTAGAAGAATTTAATAATAAACATATTAATTGATAGATATAGAAAGATAGGCGGTCTAGACATTTGCGCGTTGGGTCAAAATGACCCACTCTACCTTCCCCTAATCTGGTACTGGCCGACAGGGGCAAACTTTTTCCCCTGATCTGGCGACTCAGTTTACAGTCGGCGGATTTACATTGGGTTCTCCGAGCAACACGTTCACTGTTGTTTATTAATCTGTTATCATGGTGCGCTTCCTGTGCAACATGATACGACGCGTACATAAAAGAGTTGACCAGGTCGCGGGTAATATTGTACGGCTAATTAAAATTTATACGTGGCACGGAAGAACGAGCGGTGCATTAAACGTCAGTAATGATTGTATTGTAAGGTTGTTTCCGCATTAATTTCGTGGAATCGATCGAGGTTTCTGGTAAACGGTTCGCGTGAAAAGCGATCTTGCGACAGAAAGAGTCGGCGAAAATTGAATATCGCGATTATACGTTTCGGGTCCCGGAATAATTAACCGTGTTGACGAATTAATTAATCAATTCGTCGCAATGCCCGCAGGATATCCCAGCCGTTGAATCACTGCCAGTGAAGTTTTTCTTTTATCGAGCGCGGAGAAATGTAATGCGCCGACAAATAAAGCCGAGCACGATAAAAACGTGATCGATACGTATTCGAGTGATCACCGCACTGGTGGACTGCACGGTAAATTATATCACATTGTCCTTATTGTACTGGACTCGCTGCCGTCGACAGAAGATATTTGATCGAACTCGCGGACCGTGTATCGTAATAATCATTCGCCTGATAAACACGGAGAATATTCAAATGTTATGCAAACAACTGACACATATGATATATTAACAAATATTCGATTGTTACTCTTTCCTCCACGATTTGAAGGATAATAAAAATTAAAAACGATGTACAGAGTGATTATTACCAGACACAAAAAGTGAAACAGGAAAAAGTGATAGTGTATTTCAAAAACAACGTAAGAGTCGACGTAATTTTTTGTGTACACTATTTTTCTTGGAAATGAAGATGACCTTCAATTTTTTTAAACATTTGAATAAGGAGCATCCTGCATAGAAGCGATTGTAAACAAATTTTAAGAAATTCAGAAATCGAATATAATCCCATTTTCGATGGTATAGTACATTTTCTACAGACGCGACAGCCTCGGGAGGATTTGGTCGCATCTATCGTACGCAGACCTTTTCACATCGATATATCGTGTCGAGATCAGATTGTTAAATTGCTAAGTTAGAAGGGATATTCTTGATCGCATCTATGATGTAGACATTGATAGGAAGCCTATAAGAAATTTATTGTAATAGCCTTTGTAGTTGATTAATAAATATAAACCGTATTCAGAGGTCTACATTGATCAACTGGACAATTGATCTGGCCCCTGGAAGATCTTCGCGAATATATCCACCGTTGCGAGTGTCGAGTTAAGAAAATCGTAAGACTCTGGCACCGGCTGCGAGGATGTTCCAGTAGGTCCAATCGGGCAGAAGCGCTAGATTATGCAGAGTACCCGTCATGCATAACTCACTCGGCGGGCAACTTTTAATTTCCATAAAACCATTTGCCTCGCTTCTCGCGCAACCGGTAGAAGGATCGACGAACGGCGGGGGATGAAAATTCAAATTTCCCCCGCGATTATCACGTTATTAATGTTTTTCGACGGCGGGAACCTGTGTTTTAATTCACCGAGAGGGAACTTCGAAACAATTCCGTCCAGGATAATGGGGTAATCAAGGGAATTAACAGTCGCGGGAGAAATTAAAAAGATTGTAATAATGAATCTCGCCTCCCCACCTCTCTATCACACTGTCGAGGTGGTGGGGAGTTGAACTCGTTCGATCAACAATGAGACCCATCAATCTTTGCCGCGGGGATCGCCATCTACCCTTTAAGAGACCATCTAGCCTCCCGTACTTTCACTCCTTTTATCTCGAGGCGAAGGTAATCTTTTAACGCGCGCCATGGAAAAAACTTTTTGTTCCGGAACTTCGAGCGGCTCCCCCACCCACGCTCGTGGAAATCTTTCTTCGGGGAACCAACGACCATGAAACCTGCCGGCAAATTCCTTCCCCGAAGCCTTTCAGGGCCGGCTTTTATGCTCCAGATCTCGATAGAAGAGGGGGAGGGGGAGGTTGGCGGCGAAGGAGCTGTATCAGTTTTTAATCAACGTCGCGTGGCTCTTTTTTCAGATCCCGTGAACTGGCCCGAGCCGCGGGATCTGTAAAGGGGATTGCGGTAACGAGTGTTTTAAAAGAGGTAATAGCGGCGGGGTTGGGTTTTCGAATCGAGCCCTCTAAAGGTCCGGGAAGTTCCAGAGGATCGAGAGGTGTTTAACGGTGCCATTGTCCAGTTGTTTGGTTTCCAACCTCTCTATTCTTGCCTCTTATCGTCTGTCTGTACGGAATATTATTCACAGAACATCCCTTTCGGTTTACCGTTCACCCGATTGATTTAGCTTGAATTTAGCAGGCTGAGCGGATCCGTGTTTACGGTAAAAATCACGAAACCGACGGATAGACTTGCTGGGGAGCACGGCAGAAACCTAAATCTCGATACGGAGTCGGTTACGGTCGACCGCCGGACCCGGAAACGCTCTTTGGGTATCGACAAAATCGTTAGTCCCGCCGTGATCCGATTTACGACGCAACAAATCTCGGCACCGACGGCCGTAGACGCTCCAGGGCTTTCTCGTTGATCTACTTCGACGCTCGTTACACGTTATTGGAGCAGCCTGCCAGATAACGAGGAAACGGTCGCTCGTCAAACGCTCTGAGACACTACCATTCTAGAGGTTTTAAGTAAAAGTCGCGTCCCCACCTTTGATCGACATTAGCCGTACTATAGTACTATTTTGCATTACACGCGTTTCGATCAGGAAACGCAGGAAAAGATCACTAAGTTTTTTTATTGTGAGGAGGCTCGAAGGCTCGAACACGACACGTCGTAATCTGTTGCTCGCTCGCAGGGAACTGTTTATTTAACAAAATCTGAACGTAACCTACATTTGTTAACAAAAGCACTCACATCACGCATAAATCAATAAAATTATATATAACAGACGAACATATGAAACACTCAGTCATCTAAACGGTGGTATAAACATTCTTACATTATCAAAGCTCGACGTTCTTTTAAAAAATTTATCTCGCGGGCGAAACGTCAACGATCTTCTTCGATTGCATCGTATTCTATTCATCACGAGGATAAAAAGCGCAGGACAAAGAAACCGTGTGACAAAGCGCGAGCGTTCTTTTAAAAAATGAAATTCAAGGTCAACTTCGCCAATTCCGTGTAATAACAGTGAAGTAAAATCATGGTGACATTATGCGCAGGAAACAAAAGGATCTATTTGTCCTGTCTACACTTTGAACAATCCGAAATTCCGGGAGAAAACACGTTGACTCGATTTTCTTCTTGGCCGTTTCTTTCTCGCCGGAACGAGGGAAGAAGGGTCGACGTGAACCTTAAGGGCTGGGACGCGTGCGAGAAGCGTTGCCCCTCTGTTTCTGTTTACCGCGGGAGCAAGACCAGATATTCCACGGGATCGAAACAATTACGGAGCGCAGCAACCACTTCGAAGTTTGAAGACAATATTCCGAGAAGTTTACCAGTTTCTTTCCGCAACGGCGCGACTGAAAATGGCTGGCAACTTCACGCCGCGTTATCGGCAGACAAAAGTAACCGCACCGAACAGGAGCCGGCGAAATGGTCCGTTCGTTTTTGCCCCGGTCGTCCTGACGCTTCCTTTCGAATCCTTTGTCTTCGCGACCGCGACTTCTACCGCTCATTGTCTTCCTACGTTTCCCTCAAGCGGGTTTCTTGCTGCACGGGTTCTTGCACCTGACTCTCAACTGCGAACTCGCCACTTCCTGGTCCTCTCCCCCGTCGCGCTCCTCTTCGTTTCCCCATTGTCTTCCTGCTGAAACTTTTCCGGACATCGTACAACCGGCTGGGGCTATTCCTACATTCCCCGGCATCAAACGATTTAGCAATGCCAAGCAAATACGGAATCCTTTCCAACTGAACCTCTGACTTACAGTGCTGGATCGAAGTACCAGACGCTTCGCGTCCAGGTGGAGTGTTTGAAATTTCGTCCTTGGAATGCCCTTGTTGACTTCGATTCTCAAGGACAACATTGTTTCCAATTGCTCCGCACAGTACCCGTCACGGCGAACGAAAGTATGAGACGCTTCGGAGTGGAAAGAAATGTTTGTATGAAATTTTCACCTCGAAGTGTCATTGTTATGTGAGAACTCAAAAGGTACTGTGTAGTTAAATAATTAATTAATCAGTTATCGATCGTAATTTATCTTCGGGATATTACTAATTTTTATTCGCAGTGCAAAGGTTCGATCATTTACAACAACAATTAGCTATTTTTGTGAATACTAATTCGGATCTGGATTCGGATTTGAATCTTGGACGAAACACCTCCTTTCTTTTCCTCGTATTAAAACATTTTAACAGCTAACGTGGTTCTTGAACCTGAAAATTCAAATCCGAATCCAGCGTTTAGTATTCACAAACATAGCTAATTGTTGTTGTAAATGATCGAACCTTTGCGCCGCGAATAAAAATTTGTATTGTGCTGTGTAGTGTTTAATAAACAATAACGAGAGTAAGGATGTGTTTAGCTGTGAGAATGAGTGATTAGACTGTGTGTGTTTGTAAGAAGCTAAGTGTGACCGAATAAACAGTATTCGTTGCCATGTTGAGAATGCTTGCGATCGTATTGGGCGATTAAATTTGCAAGAACGATGATTTTACCGAAACAACGGTACTCATAGCGAAGAATAAAAGTCTCGCAGGAACAATAGGTCGTCGATGAACCATTTCTGTAGAAGAACAATTATTAAGCTTGCAATGTATAATACTAAAAAATTCTAGTACTTGTGGAAGAATCAAGGGAGACCACGAGCTGTATTTAAATTTAAAAAATCTATAAATAATGCGGCTCTGGGAAGACAGAAAATTCATCACTGTCACCGCGCAAACAGCCCGATACAGATTTGGTTTTCTCTCGGAGGTCTCCGGGTGAAAAGCGGAGCGATTGAATGCCTCGTTACGGAAGAATCGCATTACGAACTACTTCATCGAGAAATCGAACCGCAAGAGGTCTCCGGGTTGAACAATCAGCGATTATATCTCGCCGTTCCATAAAAAGAAAACTGTCGCCGGAAATCGTTGGCTTTCCCTGCTTATTATTTGCTAACGCACACGTACGCGCGAACACGTCGCATGTTTGTCACTCGTTTGTCGTCGAAACGACGAGACGGCGCGCGGCTGAATCTGCTGAGAAACAAAGATTCGTTTGTACCGTACCGTGAAGAAGAACCAACGGGGGGAGGGAAAGAGAAAGAGCGAAAAGTGGAGGGTGAAATCTGTCGGAGGCGCGTAGACGTAAAAAGCCACGCGGAGGAAGAATGAGCTGAATGAGTCGCATGGAGATGCGACCAGGCGAATGGAGAATAATAAAAGTGAGCGAGGACCGGCGCCCCGGTGCCACCAAATGAAAACTCGGAGAGAGAGAGAGAGACAAACGATGTGGAAAGAACTCTGTCCAAAGGCGTTGGCCGTGCGTATCTTGAGCTCGAGCATAATCAAAAATCCTCACTGTTCCTCTAACGTGCGATTCTGACGGAGCAGCCTCCTTCAGACGAATTAGTTGGGGGACAAACATGTTCGCATAAGCGAATTTTGCATCACGGGACAATTGACGTGAAAAAGCAAAATTAATTTCAATATCGAAAATGTTTCTTATCGCATCGTATTCTTATCAGCTTCTCAACGATCGGTCAACAGTGGTCAACCAATCGGTCTCTTAAAAAATTATGACAAAGTTTTGTTCATTGCCAAACTAACTTTATTTATATCTCGTGAAACGCGTAAAATGTATCGAAATAAATCCATCGATAAATAACGAAAATACAAAAGCGCCGTATTGCAAAATCAATGGTGCCATGTACCTTTACAGAATGCAAAAATATATACAACGCGCCACAGTTAAATATATAATGTAAAAGCCGATTATTTTTGTCTTTATCAGATCAAATTTTTATCTTCGTACGGAAAAATATTTTCTCTCTCTCTAACTAGTTGGATGTAGCTTTTTCGGCGGTGGTCCATCCTGCGTAAAATACTCTAACTCCCCTTCAAAGCACGAAATCAATTCAGGAAAAAATGTGAATTCGTTTCAAAAGCGTTAGATGATCTCTGTGAGGCTTTCAAATAAAAAATAAAATTTGCTTC
Source organism: Lasioglossum vierecki (assembly GCA_028455595.1). Classification (NCBI taxonomy): domain Eukaryota; kingdom Metazoa; phylum Arthropoda; class Insecta; order Hymenoptera; family Halictidae; genus Lasioglossum; species Lasioglossum vierecki. The sequence continues at coordinate 6,052,845 of CM052339.1, forward strand.
CGCTATATAGTTTTTCCCCAACTGCATTTAGATTCCATTTGAAAAGTTTCCTGTATTTTTAAAATTAAAAGTAATCTGCTTTTATACGCTTAGCTTGCTCTATATACGCGCGCACAGTATTAAGGTAAAAATATTTAGTGAAATATAAATCACAATATACAGTAGCGTGTAGAATTATTAAACTATTGAAGTAATACCAGAAGAATCAGTTTCACCTAGGCAAGCCGAATTGTGAGTTGTTAACATAATTTTTTTTTGTATACATAATCTATATAACAGCAAGATTACATATAAAAATTGTTTCAACTGAACATTTTTTAATTCCGATAAAATTTGATAAATTCGGTATGGCGGATGATATGATATCGTCGTATTTTTCGGTTTTTCGGGCCGCACTTTGGGAACCTCTGCTGGCATCGCAGCAAAAATGAGCAGCATTTGGGCTATCGGATAGGGAAGTGGTCCTTGGTAGTCGCTTAGCGCGAGCGATCGCATGGGAGCGGTCGATTACAATCCGGAGTGGAGTCGAAGATGTTAAGTTAGCGGCAATAATCCCAAAGCGGGCTGCGAACTGCTGCGAGCAAAACTCGGAACAGATTCGGACCAATCTGGCCGGGCTTAAGAGGAAAGAAGCCGGTGGGGTTATCTCGCTCACCCGGGGATCCACTCGAGCCGGGGCGCGGCGCTGTTGAATCTCGTTGCCAAAACTGGCGCTGTTAGAGACCGAAGACGCCTCTCGGCGACAAAGATTTAAGCAGGCATTAGCCGGGCGAAGTGTCCCTGGGTAATAGGTTAACAGTAATGAAGAGATATCCTCCGAGAAGCGGTCGGAGAGGAAGAGTCCAAGTAGAAAAAGGTATGTAGTTCACCGGTCGCTAAAGTTTCTTCATAAAATGGCGGGGACGTCGCCCGTCCACGGGCTTTCTCTAAATCGTTGGGACCGCAAACCACGTGACAGTCGTATAACGTCCTGGTTGGTTGTATCTCAGCGTTAAGTCGGAATCAGTGTTTAGTGCTTCTAAATCTCAGCCACGCGGAGCTTTCGTCTGGTCCTCTTTTACTCGGCGCGACGACAGTCTCGGGCGGCGCTCGTTACTCCGCTTCTGTATTATTCTTTATTCCAGCCCGGACCCTTTCAAACAGCGCACTGCTTTTCCCCGCCGCCGTGCCTTATCCATTCCAGTTCCCGCTCCGTCGCTTCGAAAGCATTTCCTCGTCGCCTTTCCTCCCTGCTCTCACCTTTGTCTTTCCGGTCCGCGCTGCTTCCAAGCTCGTTTTCATTACCATCGATTTATTGCCAATTCCGCCGGCCCCCAGTCGAACACAATTACCCGAGATACAGTCCCCCCGGGACCGAAAGATAGGACTGTCAGTAGTAGACTGAGGGTGGAAAAATTTTCTGCATCGAGTGCAAGCTGCTGGAATCGAATAGATATTCTTTTCTGCCCTCTGAATTCTCTTTCAGAGGTCGTCCGTATTCTTCTGAACGTAGATTTTGAAAATCTTCTTTCAAGGTCAAGGTCAACGACCATAGCCTCGCTGCAAACACCGGTTCTCGTGCGATCACCGAAGTTAAAAACAGTGTTGGACGTCGGCCGGGCTTGGACGGGTGACCGCATGGGTATACAGTATACTTCAGGCGGTGACTTGTCTGGGTACTGGCCACATGTTGTTGGCAAAAAGAGGTGGTTCGGAACCCACCATAAAAACAGTAGGTCCCGCTGGATTTGATTGCAATTAGGCGATAGGTGAAATTGGAAAAGAGAAGGAAAGTGGTGTATGGACTTGAAACCCTGAGGAGACCAAGTATCTTCCCTTTTTTCAAGGTTAAGATCATCTTGAAATTGCGCCGGAACTTTTTTCCGCCCGGTAAATATAAATGTGGAAAGAAGGACGAAAATTCTTTTCTTGAGGAGCTCTTCCAGAGCCCGAAAAAAGCGTCGTTATCAAGCGGTTGCTGCATTTATTTAAGCTTTCCCGCGCGTTCTCCTGGGAGAAGACATGCTGGGGCGTTTCAGTCGGGTGTGAATTAATTGGACTCGACGACGCAAGGGCTGAACAACCTGGAGCTGCGTAGAACGCGGGTTACGCGGCATTATTTAATTCTTGAGCGGGAACTCATGCGATCTCTCGCCTACTAGTTGCCGAATTAATTCCGTCGACGTGTATTCCGCGGTCTCCCTGAATATGCAAGAAATGAAACATCGCCGTGGACGTGCCAGCAACTCTCGACCCACACACCGTGTAATCCGTTCCATTGGATTCTACACGGGTTTTTGCGCGGACCGGGACATCCTTCATGGGGGAGAGTGTATACCACGAGAAAATGTCGTTGCAGCATGTACAGCATTGATTTATCCGGCTAATCGCTTGCTGAAATATATTACGACCCTCCTAGATAGCATTAGAGTAAGTTACACGTTGTTCCATCACAGGGATGTAACCATGAATTTCGTTACCGAGTTCGCCGGGAAACTGAACATTTTACAACATTCGTAATACGAGCGAAAATCGCCCCCGGGTCTTCTATTGAAGGGAAACTCGTTTCGAATTAAAATCCGAAATTAACAGCCAGCTCTGCTACTTGTGTGGATGTTAGAAGGTTTTGGTGGAAATCAAGCTCGCGTGTAAAATAACGTAAAAGAAAATATATTTAACACGTTGATGCCGGCATAAAAAAAAACCATAAATATCCGCGCCGGCGTCAACGTGTTAATCAGGATCTAACGACACTGAGCTAAAACTAAACTAACTATATCAACGGAGCCTACTCGGTACCACGCTGTTCTATACCGTACAGTTCAATCGCTTTACCTCTCGTTGCCAGTCGTTCTTTTCCTTCTCCTCCACGACCTATATCTATTTTTTTTCGTTTTTGGACTATTCAACTTACCTCCACAAAAATCTTACTTCCAAAAAGATACAATACAATTTGTATACTGTGCACTTAAAATTCGCACCGAGACACTATTAGGGTACCGAATCCAATAATTAAAACATGCCTGGCTGAAAGTTAACCACGTTTTCTTATATACCGGGTATTTCACCTAACTTGACCACTTTAAATATATCGCTCGGTTGTTCCAAATGTGTTGCTGCATAACATATTTAAATTTCATTAAGATCGAAGTATGGCCAGCTTCTTGCAATAATTACCGTAAATTTCGTTATCGGAAAGATTCGTTCGGTAAGCGTAACGTCAGAGATACTGCCAATAATCGTTTTCCTTGGCATATTCGATCGCTAAACGTAGCTCGTGGAAGGCGAGGAGAGCCGACGGGACGCACGGCTCGCTCGAAGAATGAACTACGACGCCGATAAGCCTAATACAGTACACGATCACGCGAACGTGCGCCGCCAGGCGAGGACAAGCTTTATCGGAACGGTGGCGGCGGCTGCACGCTGAACGCGTTACCGTATATCCGTTCGTCGGTCTATTTTACGGGTCGTGTGCCGGGTACCGGGTGTACCCGCCGCGCCGCGCCCGCACCGCCTCCAAGGGAATACCGGAAGCGGTGAGAAATTCGTACACGCGCGGCCAAGTACGCCGCTCTTCCGGAGCCGGAGCTCCGCAGGAGTAATTGCGCGTGAGCCTCTTAATTAATGACCAGTCGGAAGGGAACGAGAAACCCGGGGATCCGACTTCGCGGGCACGTCTTCATAATTTCTGGCCCGTGTTCCGTCGAAATCGCACGAGTAATCAGAGCTCGCGTGCGCGAATAATTAGCGCGACCGAGAACCGTGACACCGCCGCCCGGAACCAGACGCGACGAACTCTTGCGCACTGCTCTTGATCCCGGCGAACTTTCCCGGCCTGATAACATCCGAAAATGAAATTTCCCTTTTACTATAATGCTCCCTTTGTCCCACTGAAAAATACTTTCATCAATACTGTAGACGAATGTGAGATGAATGTCCGAGGTCAGGCATTAATGCAGGACGGCCGAGTGTAGGAATATCGAGAAATCGAGAATCGAAACGAGCCCCCAAAAATGAAGGATTTTAATAACTTATTTATGTCAATTCTCTTTGACGTACAGAAGACAACTGATAGTTTCCAATACAATTAATAATATCCTGTAGATAAATTACGATCGATAACTAATTAATTATTTAACTAATAATTAAATTTGACAAAATTCATTTCTCGCCTTTTGTTAAGTTATCTGTGTGTTACAAATTCCTTTTTTGAATTTTAATTTTCACCGATTCTAGTCCACCTTATATCTCCAATAGAGATAGCGATAGAGCTTTAATAGTCAAAGTCGTGAAGATGTCTACCAATGTAATGATAAACGAAATCGTGGGAAATGAATTCAGTTGTTATTCCAAGAGCAATGTACATATTATATCAGTCGCGTCCAGCGCGCTCGTCCAGTGTTAAACAAACAAAATCGAATGCCTAATAGCTGCAGGCGTTTCGAAATGGCAGTTACATGGCGGACAGTTATCGAGCGGCCACTTCGCCGGCGGAAAGCGACAAGTTGGTTCGTAAAACCGTTGTTTTCCACTCAAGTTGGCCTATCGGTGTAATAATTGTTTCGAACAGAACCGCGAAACCCAGTGAAAAAATATTTGCGCGATCCGAGGTCGCGGGACCGGGCTTTTGTTTTGGTCGTTGTCTCTCTCTCCGTTCTCTTTTTGTTTCATTTTCTCTCTCCCCCCCTACATGGCTGTACTTTTTTTTTTAATTCTCAGATACGCAAGCCGAACAATCGGGTCTGGACCGCATCGCCTCGTTATTCATCGCTGGTTTTACCAGGCACGAGCTTTCCCGTGTATCACCACTTCGATTACCACGGACAATTGTTTATTGTGCGCACGGAATAATTGTTTTGAGGGGTCTGTATCGCGCTAGTTGCAGGCGATCCTTTTTCCGCCGGCGCGGAATCCAGCCAGCGTCGCTTTGAATCATACCGAACGTATGACAACCGTGTTTTGCAACGCGAACCACGCTTTGTTTCGGCTTCGGAGTTTTTAGACGCGACTGAAACGCGTTGAACGGCCGCCCCGCAGCGGTTCCAGGTGCCACAATTAGCTCGATAAAATTCATTTTCGAATCAACAATAACCGAAATTAATCGTTTCAACGTCATTTGGTTTTTACTCAACAGTTCCATGTACGCTAAACTAAAAAATTGATTGACGATCATTTTCTAGATTCGTTGTAAAACTATATTATGCTTTCTATATATTTATACGTATTTTCATTAACGTTGGATTTTGAAACAACGCGCGTCAATGGAAACGCAATTCTTTGACAATATCCGAAACTGAAATGAATTTGAAATTTCGTTACAAAATTCATTTATTATGCCTCCGAGAAGAACATCAACGAAATCGATTTTACTCGTAATTTCATATTTCTACCAAATACGTCAAAGTATAATCCGAGTGAGATCGGACATCGTGAAATTATTTGCAAAGAGAAAATGAATTTTTGTTCCAGCTTTCGATGTGGATCCGTTTTCATTCACTTTGCACTCGGAACAAAATCATTTTTGGTTACCTCCGACTCCCCGTTACACGCTCCGCTTACCAATGACACATCATCCCCCCGATTAACCTATTTTCATCGAATCAACGCGGCGGCGGTGGCGGCCGCGTTTCATTTAACACAGCCGGGACCGGAAGAAACGTCGAGTCATCGTTAATTAACATTTCACGACGTTCCCCGATGTTTCCCCGTTACATCGGGAACGACTCGTAAATCGAGGAGTTTCACGCTGACCTGATTCCATTCTATGAAATCCCGCGTCCCCCGCCCCCGTATATTTTACAATGACCACGTATACACATCCCTTCCCCTGCACATACACATACCCACACAGAACGTTGGCCGTAACTTACGGAATTATCGAACGCAACGCGCGCTGGCTAAGTGTCCACCAAGTGTTCGGGGGCTTCCATTCGGTAATGGAGATTAAGCAGCCGTTTGGTTGTGTTCCAAACAATCGCGACGACACTCTTGCCCAGTTCTAATAACGACCTCTCCCACCTCTTTGTCTGCATTGCGACACCGTTCGACTACCGCGAATTTTCGAAAATTCATATCCAAACACAGCAGTACAGAAAATGAGGCGGACAAGACCATGGCCGAGGAAGTTGATGTAAGAAAGCGATATTAACCCTTAGCACTCGAGTGGCGCCTCTGAGGCGACACTAAAAAATCCTGTACTATCATTTAAAATATCATTTACACTATTAGATATGTCGGTATCTAACCAATTACAAAACATTTAAATATTGTGTGCGGTATTATATCAATTTCATATCAATCAAATTTAAAAAATCATAGAGAATGAAAATATTCTATGTCAGAAGCAACGTTTGATATTCGAGTTAAATTAGCTCCGACTGCAAAGGGTTAATTTCAAGGCCAATAGGTCCGTTGGAAATGTGTAAGGAGAGTAAAGAGTATCGCTGTAATAGTAGAAAAGCGGTTTATAATATTATATCAGATTATATTTATCAGAGGTGTGCCTAATATACGATATATTCATCATTGTCAAACTGTTTTTCTTTATATTTTCATTCCTGATCAGGTCTGTATGTGAATGAAATCAAAAATATGAACCAAATCAGTTTGGCAATGAAAAACCTTTATCACAATCTTTTAAGAAAACGGTCCATCAGAAAGGTAAAAAATGAAGAAGAAAGCATGGGTGTAAAAAGAGCCGTTCTCTCAAAAAATTATGATAAAGGTCTTTCATTGTCAAACTGATTTTATTTATACGAATGAAAGTATAATTAAAATCAGTTTGACAATGAATTTTTATGAACGGAATATGACGCGAACAAAGGAGACTGTCGCCCTTTTAACCTTGCATTTCAATTTCGCAGTATCCGCCACAGGAATCGATGTTTTCCTGGAATTTCAACTGTTTGTCTTCATCCAATGATTTCTGTGCGATGTTACCAGACGGACATTGTTGAGCTCTCCCGTGTTGTTATCGGTGCTAGTTGTCATTTGAGCTTGAGTCTTGATTGACCGTTGCTTCCTCTCTGACGTCAAATTAATGAATCGGAGCCGGTTTGAATGGTAGTTGAATGGACGGTAGATTCGAATTGCGTTGTGTTCTGCGTTTATTCGTTATCTGACGGATAGAGTTTCGGCTTGTACGTTGGGCTACGTTCTGACAGAGGTTTGATGGTTCGCGCTGTTTTCATAGAGTATCTCGGAACAGGATTTTGAGCTTTGTAGCCAATCAGCGATCGCTGTATCGGCTTCATGCGATGTTGGGCTTTCCCTATTTTAGGTAGCTGCTGCGCTGTAGATAACTGTTCGTTGTGCCACGTCCCAACAGCGGGCCTCTTCCATCAAATATCCGAAATTCATCCAAATATTTTCGTTTCGTCAAATAGGGTCAAATTGCATCGGAGGCTTTTGTTTTTGTTCTGAAAAAGATAACGATGCAATGGCAACATTCTAGTTTGTCCATTTTTATCGACTACCCTCTGAACCTTCATTTTGTAGTTCGACCACCCAGCATGCTTTAGAAAACTATCGGATATTTATAGAAATATTGTGGACAGTTATTCGTCGTTTGTTTACCTGACAAATTGGAGTTTCTTGGCTCCGGAAGGAAGATCGAACCGAGGCGGCATGTTCGCGAGCGGAACATCATCGATAATTACCATAATTACCCTGCAATTAGGATTCAGTCGTAGGGGAAGATGACAATGCCCTGAAGATTATGGAAACGATTAGTATCCATTCTCCAATGACGTCATCCATCAAGCAGAACAATACGCGAACGGCAGCAGGTGTCGATGCAAACCTATAAATTCACGGGAAACAGCGAATTCCTATCTGGCTTTGTATTTCTTCGCTTGTATTAGTTCGAAATCAGACTATCCGGTTTCTACACCATCTCGATCTTCTCAAATTGCCGAGAGTTGTGTTTTACTACGCGAGATGGCGCTACGATCAAACCTAACCTATTATGTTGAATATTCAAGAGTGTAATATTTATCTGAAATATTCAACAGTTAGTAAACGTATATTTTATAAATTATTACTTTATCTCATGTATTCGTAATAATTGTATTACGAATAATATTACTATAAACTACCCACAAAATCTTGTTTCAATTACACGAAGAAAAGTGTCACCCACGCTTGGGTGACGGAGCGTTCAACGTGTTAATAACGAATTGTAGATCGGAAGAAAGAGAACCGTAATTTCTGTTACAGTACATTCTAATTAAACTAAACAGACCGTATAGCAAACCTAATCGAATTGTGCGGTTTGCGTCCAGGCGGGTGGAAAGTGCCGATCCGTAGTCAGACAAGTAGAATAGGGCACATTCGAGCCAGGCAAATGGAATACGGGTAGTTTATGGGTAGACAAATAGAGAAGGTAGTCCGTAATCATTCAAGCAGAATATAGTAGCAGAATATTGGTGGCCAAGGGAAATAAGACAACCTATAGTCGCATCAATGGAGGAACATTATCTATGGGCAGACTAACAGGAGATACTGATCTTGCGTGATCTGGAAGGCCTGTACGTCGTGTACAAATGAATTCGTTTTGGAAAACACGTAGTATTTATTAAATTCATTCGAAGCTCTCGACCGCGTGTCTGAAACGATATTACAAGTTGAGACAGCTGAAGAAAGTTGAACTCGGAGTTCTATAAATGGCAGTCTGAGTAGAAATTTTAATTTCCATCCTATGAACGCTCTTGACTGTACTTTGCCCCACTGAATCCAAGTTCCTGAGAAACTGGCGTCGTTTCGACGTCGGAATTAATATTCTATTGAAGCATACTCTCCGCTGCGACGTCTCGAAGTCGTTCCACCCCGAACTCTGTGTTTCATTGAAATCATTTTGCGATACCGTGACGCGACACGAGCACGTTTGCCCGATCTCTTAATTATACCGCAAGATGGAACCGAGGATCGTACCGATAAGAGAACGTCACGTAAAAAGCCATCAACTGCGGTGGGTTCTCTCGCGTGCGTTCACTGTACTTCTTCCCTCTGTAATTTTAATTAACAGTCTGAGCGAGCTAATGCCGGAAGGTTACGTGTATTAACCTGCTAGCTCGCCCGATAGTCGTTGCCGTACTATAGTCTTCCCGGGATTACTACAAGGAAGTTTCGAACTTCCGATGCGGAAATGCCACCCGGTAGAATGGCCTCTTACCAGCCCTAGCTCGTCTCCCAGGGGTTTATCGATGCTCTAAAAGAAACCAAGTTGCAGGATTTAGAGCGTCTTTGCAACAGGTCCCATCCGAGTGGTCTACCTTGCACGGAACGTCTTGGGAACAGCACACGCCGCGTCCGCCCCGATTTAAGGGATGAAGAAAGTTTGGGAAACGTCAGCTTGCTTCTGACCCTCTATTACACTCCGGGATAAAGCAATAACTACACCGAGTTTATCGGGAAAATTTATTAATCGATTAATCAAATTGTCAATATTTGATAATTTCATAGGTGAATTGAAACAACTCCAAAAACCTTCCCAAATTTTCCTCGAAAAATTGATCTACGATTTTGTTTCACTGTTTGGTGAACCAGAAATCAGGAACAACTTAGGTCGCGTAAAGCATTGACTTATACTACTGTGAAGTTGGCACTGCACCGAGTCATTCAAAGCTCGATAAAATGACTAGAAAAGATCGTAGATCAATTTTTAAGATCTCGTTGCAAAGAGGACGCTCCAATCTTTAAATCTACGGAAGTTGAATTGATGAGAAAAATTTTTCGAAGCTTCTGCAGGTATTTGAATTTGTTGCATTTCATTGTGCAAAAATGAGGAACAAGTTTCAATGGCTGCATTTTCAATAATTTTATTTATCTGTGGTGATTTGTTTGCATGATGAATATCCTAAGTGAATGTGGATTCGAGAATTTGCGTTCGGTGAATATTTCAAGGTTAATATATTTAGTCAGAGCACAGAGCTACAGATTTTGGAAGTTCTGTGGTCTAACTAAATATGTGTCTTAGCTACTCGTGCCCTGTTTACATGATACACTGTCGTCGTCGTAATTGCACGATGATAATTCTGAAAAAGTTGAATACGGTAGTTGTAAAGTTTTCCCTGTACGAATGCTGTTGGCTCGGCACTGGAAACTTTGATGAAAAGTTCTTTGGTCTGACCAAACACACAGTCTTAGCTACTCGAACAGATCCTCTGTATGCCCATCGTTGCTGTGGGGAAATCATACAATGTTCGAATGAGTGATAGCACACTTAAAGCTCACGAAGGTAATCACTACCACAGCGGGATACACATATATATTTCAAGAAAAAGGGAAACAAACCAGCGAAAATAAACTCGGTTCGTTTTCCAATTACGATTCCTTCCACGCGGGAAACGTTCGATCGATTCTACAAATTCCGTCAAATAACAATTCCCGAGAGACCGTTCTCCGAGGAGCGAGCGTTTCAACAAGTTCTCCTAAAATTAACCAATTTCAATCGTTTTTACTATTAAGGCTTCCGAAGGCAATGTCAATTAACTTTTTCATACTGCACGAACTTCGAGATGATAGTTCGAACTTCAATATATTAAGAAATACCAATCAGAATGGAAACTTGATAAAATATTTACAAAATGTAAGGATACCGTTGAAGTGATCATGGTGGTCACTCAGGATCTTTCTCTTGGATGGATGAAATGATTTTCCACGCAGCATTCGAATGAACAATTATTTCTGAATGCAGTGGGATGCTCTGTATGTATTCTTGGCGGAAAAGTATCTTCGGCAGACACGTATTTTTGCCCATGAATATCTAGAAATACGTTTCTCGAGAAGGGGATGAAAATTACCCGGTGGATTCGAATTTTCTCGCGGGCAGCAACGGAAAAAAGAAGAGCCGAATAGAATAACAGAGATTTCGACGAAATTGGGAGAGACTGGTTTTTATCGATGAGCGGTTCGCTCAGACCTTGGGACGTGTTCCTTTCATATCCGGGTATTATTTGACGGGAGTCCTCGAAACGAGAAGCAGCAACGGTAGACGAGACCGGCGAGGCTGGCAAGAAGAATCTCATTAACCCGATCGGGAACCAGGAGAAAGAATCCTTTGATTTCTCTGTTTCCTCGTTTTCCTTTGTGCCGGTCCGATACGAGAGGTGTGCTCGAAAAATATGTTTCATCTCGTTCCTCCTCCCCTTCGGGCGAGCTTTCTTTATCTGTTTCTCTCCTCCGACGAGGTTCCGCTTTCATATCTGACTCGGAGTGGATCCGCTTCGCGTGTAATCGTAAATTTGTTCGACTGTGCACGGTCGCGAAGGAATCGATACTCCTCTATTAGCGTGGTCCGCTACGGGTATTCCATCAATATTGAGATCCCTCGCTTTGACAATCTACGCTGACCGGAAACTGCCAATAATTTACATCGAGTTCGATTAAGACGCGTCGAGGCCGAGCACAGGCTCGACCGTGATCAGAATTCGGCGAGAGGAAAATTGATTTGCCTACCGTTTTACGGTGCCGATAGCCCGGTATCGCCACGGTAATGGCACGTTTTCTCGGCCGCTGACAGCTCAAAGGGACCCGCTGGCGACGGGCCTTCTAGTATTTGAGCCAGCTTTCGCAATCTGTTTCATGTTTCCAAAGTGTTCCTTTCAACTCGTTCTTTCGGAAGCGCCACTGTCTGACCAAATATAGGCGGAACTACTTGCGCTGGTTCCACGCACGGCTCGCTGTCATCTTTGCGAACGAGCTTTACAGTTTTACACCGCGAGACTGGGGATTTTTCCACGCCCGGATTTTCCGATTGTTCCGCTCCCTTACCGGAGATGGTATAATTCTGGCTCCGAAACGGTATTGGCACCGGTGCACAGTGGTCCGGATCGAAAAATTTTGGGACATTCGACCAGAAAGTCGACTTTGAAATTGAAAACTAATGAATTTGTATTGCTTTGTAAGCGTCCATGGACCTCGAAAACGAAGAAATTAATGAAATTGAATGCAATGCGATGTCCTCATCGTTTCGTACCATATTTTCTCTTAGTATATTTTGTATAATGTAGAGCATCCCTTCCCAATAAGAAATCACATATTTTTTTAGTAATAACTAATAATAATATATTTAAGAAATAATGCTGGATGATACATGACAGATTAAAAAAATGTTCCATGTTTATCAAAGGTATATTTTTTGTCTTAAGACATCCCAGGCTCTAACAAAGAGGAATATTTACAATGGTTTTAATAAGGAAAGCAACTGATTCAACAACTACATAACAATATATAAAAATAACTAAGTAACAAATTAAACAAAAACTATATCCTAACATGTATTATTCGAAAAAAAAAAGAGATTATTTTATAATATATTTTAGTTCAAAACTCATGTCAATATCTCAAACGGTACAAAAGTTATATACAAATGTCTCTAAATTTTTCGATCCTGATTACTGTGCGATATGTGACCCCCACAATGTATCGTTTTTTATTTAACGTCGCTTTCAACTGTGAGTGCTAAGGTCATTGCGCGACGGGACCTACAGTTTAGTTTATTACAGTGTTTAATTTATTACAGTTTATTTACAGTATCATACCCACAATGTTTTCTTTCATTTTAATGTTTATTTTCACTTGTCGAGCGTGAAAACACTCATAAATCCACGTCATTGGCGACCGTAGACGATAACAATGTTCTGAAGTCCTTCCGGCACAACCGCGTTCAATTAACAAAAGCTACCTGTCCCCACCTAAATCCACTCTTAACCGTTCGCAAAAGAACCAAGGTGACAATCGCAGTACTATTTTGATCGCGGTCGGAATAACATCACGATTTCGGAAAGTGCGTAGTATTTAATGATTGTGTAAAAGAGTTGTAACAACATGAATGACATTATCCTGTGGATTTGGTGTAGGAACAGACTATTATGAAAAATTCGTAAGTACCCATACTCTACATTAGAATTTGATAATGTATTAATATTATTGTCTATAACAATGGATATAAGTTTTCTATCTTATTTTACAACTTCAATCCTCCTCGATGAGTTTAGATTTTAATTGCAAATTAATCATAATATAGCATCGTCAAGTTTTTAATAACGAAAAAATTTTACAAATTTCCCACATGCTAAACTGCTGCATACTTTATACGAAAAATGAAAAGATGAAATTGAAACATCATATTGCATAAAATAGTTCTGGCAATTAATTAATACTTCATCATGTTCCAAATGATTTCGATCCAAAGCTAATTGTACAATTTCTCTGTAGATTAAAGAACTACAGTTCTGTGCTTTACAATATGAACAAAATGATAAAATTCCACCATTGTTCCCCAGGCTGACGATATTAAAATGAGCAAATTACTTAAAATACTTGTGGAAATTAGGCAAGTTCTCGTAACAATTTCATCTGGCGGTATTAACAATTTTCCAGGTTCGTTGGAATGAATGGCACCGTATTTGAGATCGGTTAATTAGACCTCGAAACTTATTTTATTGGGAGTGTAATGCGAGGACTACATCCCTGGTTATTAATTTCTGCGTTGCTCCCGAGGAACAGCTGCATCTCGTAACTGTCGAGTGCATCGTAAAATTGTTCATAACCAGAAAATTAATCGTGATTCAGTCAGGGGAGGCTCACAGGCCATAGCGGGCCTGCACACGATCGAAGGTCTCGAATCCTAGATTCGAGCTCTCATTGTCGTTGCTCCGGTGACGTGGACGAAGATTAAGTGGTAGCTATAGAACTGAATCTTTTTATTCGAAGCCAGGGATTCTCGTTACAATGGGCCACTACGAGGCTTACATCGATCTGCTTCTTGTCGCGCGACCCTCGTTGAACCAGGGAGAACTTCCGGTTCGAGTGGCGAGAAACTCGGGCCCGAAAGTCGTTTCACCGGAACGACTGGGTTTCTTGTTGATCGACTCGGCTCGCGATACTCCGAAATTATCAGGTCATCAGGAATTACTGCTCTGAAACCACTGTAATTCGAAATCCGTGTGCGATAGAATTTGTATCGAGCCAGACCGCCGTTCTCGAGGAGTTTGAAACGCGATATTCTCGGCCCTCTCGACAACAGAGATCGGTTAATGAGTTACTCCCCGCTATAAAGTTTAAATTCGGTAAGAAATGCAAATTATTATGTACCTCGTAAACAATTTCAAAAATAACTAAGTGGCTGTGGCCACAAACGGTAAAACTTTTGGGGCCCTCAAGTTAGAAATAGAAGTTGCAAGAAAACTCTCCTAAACTTATTAACGAAAAAAATTCATATCGTTGCGTCTTAAATAAATTTGTTTAAAAATTTATATATTTTTTAAAAATTCGGGGCTCCACGCGGCCGCTTAGTCTGTTTATCATTAGATCCGCTACTGCTAAGTGGTGACTTAAACCTCCTCTATTTTCACATATATCGATTTCAGTAAAATCCGAGTAAATTCACATTTACAAAGTAGAATCGACTTTTATAAATTGACTCGCGACTGGTTGCAAAATTAAAATTTATTTAATTATTTAAGGTTTTAAATTTCTAAATTATCTTTCTCGCAATCGACTTCGACAAATTCGCACCCGTATTAATATTAAAGTGACGTAGAACGTGTAAATAGAATCTCTCGTGCGGAACCAGAACTCGGCAAATTAGTGGTTTTTGCGGGCGATGCGAAAGCTAAGAAAGATCAAAGCCCTTCGATAGACGGAGCCGTATAAGTCCTGGGAGTCGAGTGGGTTGCATTAGAATTATTCCGCGTTTCATAAATTATTCGGTCGCGCGGTCTCCTTTCGACGTATCGTTAATTAAACCGGTGGAAACACCGAGAAGTTCTCGGTAAATACGAATCCATGGCCGCGCCGGTACAGTCTGCTGCTCTTCGCCGCGCTGGTTCCCAGAGCTGAACTCTCGGCATATTCGTAATGGCTGAGGGGATCCTTGGCTCGAGAATGAGGTTAGCGGCAAGGAGTTTCCTGCCGGCAACAAGGAGAACTGCAAAACGCACAGCTCAGAAGGAGCATCGTTTACGTTTCCCTTGCAATGTCTCTTATAATCAAGTATTAATTAAATGGTTAACCCGGGCTCTCTCGGTGTTTCGTTTACACGGCGTTTTATGAACAGCTCCCCCCGCGCAATAGACTGCCATTTCTGTTGCGTGTTTGCCATTCGACGAGACCAACAAACGATCCCCGACGCTGAAACTTTCTGCAACACTTGTCTAACTCGCAAACCGGCTGATCAAACGCAATTTATATTCCGGTTGGATCACTCGCCAGAAAAACGCTTGCTTGTAAACCGCGCGCTCGCGTTCGTCGATCGGAGAAAATACACTCGACTATACTAACTGGAGTTTATGCGGCTCTTCACTTCGTAAGAGAAACAAGAAATGGAAAGTGGGATTGGCGAATATTTAAAAGACCATTCGTTTCACTTTAATCAATTGACTATTTGGAGAAGAAAAATTTCTTTCGAAAACGCTGCAAATTCAAACACCTGCAAAAAGTTTAAAAACTTTCTCTCGTGAATGAAACCACCGTAGATTTGAACATTGAAGCCTTCTCTTTCCAACGAATCCTTAAAAATTGATCTATGATTTTGTTTCACTGTTTCGTGAACCAAAAATGAGGAACAAGTTAGGTCGCGTAAAGCATTGACTTATACTACTGTGAAGTTGGCGCTGCACCGAGTCATTCAAAGCTCGATAAGATGACTAGAAAAGATCGTAGATAAAGTTTTAAGATCTCGTTGTAAAGGGGAGGTTTCAATCTTCAAATCTGTGGCAGTTACGTTTACGAGAAAAATTTTTGGGAGTTTTGAGAGACGTTTGAATCTGCAGCATTTTTTAACCAAAGTGGATTTTCACTTTCCCACCCGATACATACTACACGAGAAATCTCTGTTACTTTGAAATATTTTCCATCGATACTGTGCTCGTTCGATTATGCTATATGTATCACTTATTTCCCTCGAACTAAATATTCCGAGTGTTTTCCTGTCTCCTCCTCCCAGTCGTGCAGAAACGCGCTATTGTGTTTCTCGGATAAAATGCGAGCACACGTTTCGGGAAAATGGAGAATGTGGAAGATGAAACTTTGGGAATATTTAAAAGTCGCATTCGCTTTGCGGTGCATCGATTGTTCAATTATTCGAACATTCCTTATTCTCTTTATCACAGATATTCGCTGAATACTGTAACAATGCGATGCAGAAACTCATTATTTCTCAATCATCAAATATTTTCATACATTTCCATTATTTAAGAATTCATTGAATATCTCATATGATGTGAATAGTATTGTCAGCGGTATTTAATTAAATTTTGTAAAGCACAATTGACTTTCCTCCCGTAATTTAGTATTAATCTCGAATGTGAATGAGGCGATTGAATAAACCTCTTTTGTCTCGTAAAAATGATAAACTTGATGCGAATATGTAAATTCGGATTACGTTTCACATCGAATTAAATATTTATACTTTCATTCGCACATATGTATACGAACTCGTCAACGTCTCACTAAAAACGGAAGTATTCGAGTCATTCGGCACAAACTCCTCGTAAAGACGCCGAGACGCGGCGATCATTTAAATTTTTTTCCTTAGCAGTTGCCCCAAAAAATGTTCTTGCGTGGAATTCCTTCATACATTTACCCGTCGTAAAGAGCACGGCATTTCTCGAAAAATGGAAGCGGCAGCGTTCGTCGCGATCGATGCTCGCGCTTAAATTCGAACGCAGGGGTGTCTCACGCGTGGGGTTGAAATTTCTATTCTATTCAATGATTTTTCAGTTCGCGAGAAGATAATATGACGCGGTGGTACAAAACCTCGACGTGCGACGCGCTTCTAATGAAACCTGAACGAAAAACACGTTGGAAAAGGAGAAAAAAATATATATATATGTTTCCTGCACGGTTCTCCCTTCGTTCGAGGTTCGACCTTCTGCGACGTTTGAGCGACGAGTCGACGCGCCGTTTAATAAAAGTGACATCGCGGGGGTTGGGAATGGAACCGAAGCGAGGAGAGGAACTCTCTCTCCGTCCCGTTCGTTTGTTATTTAGAGGGGTTGAAGTGTTGTCGGCACACTCGACTCGCCGGGGCTGAGCTTCTGCTGGTTTGAAAGGCAATGTCATTGGCCGTTTTTAATTTTTCCATCGCCGCGCGCGACATCTGTACCCCTGCGACACGCTGTCACCGAAATTTCGCAATTTTGTTTCGCTCGCTAATTTAGAATCGCCGTCGACCTACCCGCATTCCGAATTATTCCATTCGGGGAATTTTGTTCCGGTTAGACACATTAGGGGAAGTTTGAATCTCTATTTGAACTGTTGGGAACTAACAACATATTCAAGCTGCACACATGCCGATTTTAATGAAACTTGCGAGGGAGTTCTTCGGAATACAGGGTGGGCCCTTTTTATATGAGACAAGAACATGAGTGGATATTGATGGGTTATCGTCGACGGTGGACAGATAAAAACACCCCTTGCACTTGAGGATTGAAAATACGTTTTGAAATTGTTTTTAAATCGTGGATTGTCGAATAGAGAATATAATCAGAAAATTCCGAGAAGTATTCGCAAAACAATATTAAAGCTCGGTGCTCCTCTCGCGAGACTTTGTTCAAGAAAAATTCTAAAATAAATTTCCGTGGAAATTTTATTACACGGATAGCAAAATGCTTGTTCGCATCGAACATTTTTTAACGAAATTCCGAAGGGGTTCTTTCCGGAAAAGGATAATAAGCTTTCCACGAAAATTCCACAGGAATAGATATTTTCTCGAAGCACGCAAGCCCGAACAATATTCCGATTGTTCATGAATAATTAATAAATTCTTCCCGAAGAAAATTGTACGAATTAATTCGTACTAAGAAAATCGTTTCCACGTATCAGTGTCTCAACACACAAAATACGTGTTTCAATGTGAAACGTAATTTTCGGAAAAATTTCTGAGTGATTGGAAGCTTCTCCTCGGGTTGTGTAAATAGACTGGAGCCTGATCGAGGTTGGAGGGTTTTCTTCCGGACGTAACAAGTAACGAGTTTTCTGTGATCCTCGGGTTACTCCCTCTCGAACGATTAATGATTCCAGATGCTGATATTGATGAACCAGGGCCCGAGTATAATCGCTAACGCGATCGGCAGCTGCTTTCACGAGTCTCTCGATGATTAATATCGTTCGATCAACGCTTGAGCTTCTTCGATTCCTCGGGTCACCTGGTAAGTCGCGAGACCGACGAAAAATATTTTTGATACGATAGAACGAGAGAAAGAGAGGGAGAGAGAGATATCAAGTCGTAGAGGAAGGGGGGTTGGAAAAGTGAGTGAGGTGCAGAGAGGGTGGGACAGAAAATCGGACGGTCGATTTGGTCGGGGATTATCCATCGGTTTACTCCTACACTTGCGGGAAATCCCTGGGAAAGCGGATTTTCTGACACGCTAATGGCCGCCCCTGTGTGTTATTACACGGCTAATGGAATATCGGGGGTGGATGCGAGGATGGAAAAAGGTTTCGTGTTCCTTCTGTAACGTCAGGAAGGAAGTCTGGATCAACGGTGGAAAAGAATCAGCAGGGGAAATTGTACATCGTTGATCGATACCATCAGTTGTTTCGAGACTGAGCTTAGCGGAACAGAGAGGCGATTTCTCTTTGCTCACTGTGTCGATTTGCCCGGACTGATTGGAAGTTGAATCTTTTACTCGGGGAAAACAGCGAAGAAACTCCACGGTAATGCTTCACTTTCCCATTTATTCGCTTCCTTAGTGACTCGGACAGCATTAGGGATTATATGGAGCCTGTGTTTTTCTTCTTGAACTCGATTTAATAATTATGGAGGCTGCGAAACATTTCTCATTGAACGTTCACACGCTTCATAGACTCAAACATGTCGTACTTCATACAAACCAATACGCCAACTATTATCACGAGAATTATTAGTTTGTCAAAGTGATTTTTTCTAGTCTTGATTAAATTGAGACAGACTGCAAAAAATTTCTCATTGAACTTTTACATGTATCGTATACAACAGGGTGACTCAAACATGTCGTACTTCATACAAACTAATACGCCAGCTATTATCACGGGAATAATTAGTCCGTCAAAATGATTTTTTCTAGTCTTGATTAAATTGAAGCAGGCTTCAAAATATTTCTCATTGATCTTTTATATGTATCGTATACAATAGGGTGACTCAAACATGTCGTACTTCATACAAACTAATACGCCAGCTATTATCGCGAGAATTATTAGTCCATCAAAATGATTTGTTTCTTGTCGTGATTAAATTGAAGCAGGCTCAAAAAAATTTCTTATTGAACTTTTACATGTATCGTATACAACAGGGTGACTCAAACATGTCGTACTTCATACAAACCAATACACCAGCTATTATCACGAATATTACTGTTCCGTCAGAATGATTTGTTTCCGGATCCTCATCTTGATTAACAAATTATTTTTCATTCAAATTTCACACGTATTACATACAGAGTGTCCCAAAAATATTGTACTTCAACAGCATCGTACACTGTTGAACGATGTTGGTACACTTTCGTGAGCGTTTCCATACGTGCGTTTCATCGAAGCCAATCTTCTCTGAGCTAAAGACCGGCCCTCAGCCGGGGACAAAAATTAATCGCCGGCGATTAAGGTACACGTCGGGCTGCGCGGTGGGCGGCACGACGTCCGGAGAAAAATCCTCGCGGGTCAAAGTAAATTCGTACAGTAATCTCGTGTAATCCCGTCGAGCAAAACACGGTGCCGTTTTCCCGGGATCAATACGATCGCAGTGCGAGCTCCTTTCGCCGTTAAACGAGCGTAGACGAAAGGCTCACGGATGCGTTTCGAGGATTCGCAGACAAGCCGCGCGCGAGTCCTCGTAAATCACGGCGCGGGCCGTCTCGCACGAGTTGCACGATTAATTATCGATTGTTCGGAGCTGTTCACGGTTCACGCGGCCGTTCGATCCCTCCGCGTTCTCTCTGTTCTGCGAGTCTGCCTCTCGAAACCGCTCGCTCGTGCGTACCTATGAATATGCGCGCACGCGGTTTTTTTCTCTCGCGTTCGTACGCCCGTCCGTCGCGAAAATCGATAACGCCGCGAGTAACTCTTGTCGGAACCAGCGAGCGGGGAGGGAAAAAATACGAAGGCGAAACGACTGCATCGCAGAGACATCCGGCATGCGTTTCGAAACCGATGTCATTCATTTTCTTGCGTTTTGATGCTCGAATTTAGCCAGTTGAATTTCCACAGAACCAATAGACACGTTTGTGTCCCGTCAACATTAGTATTTTTCTAATTTCTGCTCTTGATTAAATTGCAACAGGATGCATATAATTTCTCATGGAACTTTTAGATGAAACTGTTGTATACTTCGTCCGGCCCATTAAATTATTAAATTATTAAATGCGGTAATAATAAATTAACTTTAATTGTTCATATTTCGATAAATCGGGAACGATTAAATAAAGTATATGTATTCGGCGTACAGTTTACAGAAGGAATATCTTTATTGAAGCTTATATTTTAATAAACAGTGTAAGATATCTGTCTCGATTCGACAACCTACTTTAGTGGTACGGAACAGCTATTAAAAAGAAACGAAGCATTATAATGCGGTGTTCTCGCGATCAGTATCGACACTTTATCGTTTCTCGATTCGGCAGAAGAGAAATCGGCGGAAAAGAGGCAAACGTTCGAACGCTTTCTGCAATTTCAGAAGCGAATACCTTTCGAGCGGTATCTCGTCAATCTCGAGCGACAAAGGGCTCCACAAAGGGTGTCGAGGATGCATCAACGTTTCATCTGCTGTTTGAGTTACACTCGGCGGGTTCCAACTGTACTTCATACTCGGGTCAAAGTTATTATTTGCAGCCGGGAGTTTGCGTTTGGCCGTGGTCTTCAGCGTTGCTGCTTCCACTTAAGACTCCGGCTCGGTATTCGCGAATATTATCATTAAGTTCGGCATGCCTAACCGACGTCGAGTGGCGAAACAGGAGAGAGACAATTCTTATTGTCAGCGATCACACTAACATCACTTTTCGTCTCAGATACGTTTATCTGTTTAAACAATTCATTGACCCTATGTTTTTGATTCTTTTCAACCAGGATGTTCTATCAAAATATCTTAATTAATTATAGTATACAGGGTGGGGCGCCACATTTTGCCATCTAGATTTACGTCAATATCATTTGTTTAAATCTATTCATTCAAAGAAGATATTTTAATTATAATTTAATAGGATATCTCGACTCTCTGGTCAATAACCATTTCTGTAAATAGACATTAAAATTAAAATATCTCTTAAACTAATGATTTTTTTACACAAATAGATTAATACTTTTTTGTAAAGAATATGAAGGAGCATCAGCTGATGCAATAAAAAATATATGATTCCATTTATAAAAACATTAATAACCTTCATATGTTCTTTACACTAAAAACCATTCAACTTCATCTGAAACATTGTTCGCTATGCGTAATAATAATGACGTAAATCTAGATGGCAAAATGTGGCGTCCCACCCTGTACGTGTCTGGAGGTTTGACATCTGTCAGATATTTTTCCGAATTTTCGAATTAGACTGAAAAAGGGAATCAGGCTAAATACTAATATTTTTCATTTCATCTCGTACTACCCGCTCGGTCGAGATAAGGGGTTAAAATTTTTCAGAATTTTTTCATTATCCTTTTAATTTAATCGAAAGGCAGTTTTGTAGACGAGTCTTCATATTGCAAGGCGCGAAGGGTCGATAAAAGCGTTCGCCACGGAGCAAAGAAAAAGGAATCGCCCTCTCGGTGGTAGTACGGTTGTCGCGGTTTATTACCACTACAATTACCTCGATGGTAGGGTACCGATGATGGCTTTGTTCGAGCAACGGCGTCGCGACGCTTCCCAACTCTTTTCAGATTTATTCCACCGATAGTCCGCGCCGGTTTCGAAGAGGAAACAGACTTATTCCGGCACGGTTGGCCGTTCCGTATTAACGTTTCACGGAGAACGTTTTCTATGCATGGCTGGCGGGTGAACTCGGCCAGAAGGGGGGATGCGACGCGACAAAGACAAGGGGGAGAGAGAGCGTTATTTGCGCGGAAAAGCGCGCCGCGACGCTGTCGTCGCCGCTGTAAATTCTTCATCCTTCGGACCCGCCGGCAGAGCACACCGAGATGGAATCGTGGAGGACAAGAAAGCGAACGAACATGGAAAAAAAGAACGAAAGAGGAGAAAGAGCAACGAACAAGGAGGGGAAAAAAATATCATAAATCGGGCGCGTGCGCGCACCATCCACCTTTTCACATGTAAATTCCGCGCGGAACAAAAGTGCGACTGAATGATATACCGGCGCCGGAGACTGGTTATTTCATTTTACTGTTCAACACTCGTCTTCTCCGAAACGACGGGCTCTCTTCCAACCCTACGCCACACCTCCCCTCCATCCCTCTTGTCGCAGATTTTTAGTTCCACTTAAATACCATCGTGTTTAAAGCACAGGAAATAGTACCGTTCCAGGATCTGCGATCGAGTATTACCCTCGACAGCAAATTAGCCAGGTGAATATAATTCTGTTTCGCTTGTTTCGGTGTTTTTAAAAAATGCACTTTTCAATCTATAATTCTAAAATGGTCATGCATTGTTTCATAATTTTTTGATAAACTACCCGCTTGAAATAGGGTATAGTTGAATAAACTACTCCCTTGTAGGGTACCGACTTGAAACTTGCCACAGAGGATCTCCTTTGGTAGCCCTATCGAATGGTGTGAAGAAAGATCAAATTTAGTACACCTTTCAAAGCTTGTTAGGATTCGCAAAAATACTGACTTTTGCAGTGGAACAATAAACCGGCGCACCTCCGTCGCTATTAATATTTTAACAGAGACAATTCTCCCCTGGGTGCACGTATACAGAAATAAATAACGCATTTAGAGTTGGGTTCGCTCAATTAAATTGTTCGAGAAATTAATATCGCGCGAGGAGCTTTAAAAGAATCGGCTGTTGAACGCGCAACAGTCGAACACACAATTTCCTCGTGCTGTTGCGCGTCTCTCGTTCACAGTGCGGCAGCTCCAACGTCGGGGGATGTATTCCTCTGGCGTTCAACGAGTGTTAACATTAAAATATCAATTCGCCGTGTGCGCGGCTCATTACCGACGCGAGCGTGTGTCGACTTGACGCGCAATTATACGAGCGTCAAGCGAAACAGGGGCGAGGAAACAACGCCGCAAAATAATCATTCACGCGTTCATTTTCCTGGACAATGCCGGCAGGGCACGCGGTCGCCGCTCTCCTTTCTCTAATTTTCGTTGAAATCCCTCCCGGAGACACCCCGACGCCGAATTTCCCTGGGAGAGCTCGTGGAAAGTAATCATTTTTCGCGATACAACGGCCGCACACACGGCGTTTCTAGCTCTGAACAAAAATCGTACATATCCCATGCTTCTGATGTCAACTTGTGTAGAGGTTTTCATGGTATTTTTGATTACAAACAAAATTTTTTAGTTGCGTGCAATCCTTTTGAAGACGAAGTATCGCCGATTTACCAGTCGATTTTTAATATGAAAGCATTTCGGAGAAGATTGAAGTAGGGGTTGAAATAGGGGTGGCTTAAGAAAATACGTTTATCAAATCTACATGAATTATACGTATATAGACTTTTGGGGGTACGAATTTTTTTACAGGTTATTTTGAAGGTTATTCAAAATCAACTGCAGTAGAAAATAAATAGTCTAATTAAGTATTAAAAAATGATCAAAAATTGATTTTTTTTTTAAGACAAAGTATCGCCGATTTACCAGTCGATTTTTAATATGAAAGCATTTCGGAGAAGATCGAAGTAGGGGTTGAAATAGGGGTGGCTTAATAAAATACGTTTATCAAATCTATATAAATTATACGTATATAGACTTTTGGGGGTACGAACTTTTTTACAAGTTATTTTGAAGGTTATTCAAAATGAACTGCAGTAGAAAATAAACAGTCTAATTAAGGATTAAAAAATGATCAAAGATTGATTTTTTCCAGCTAGAATGTTCCGCGGAGACAATCGCGAATTTCACGTCGATTCGTCGACACGCGGACAGCTCTCGAATTCAAACGGTTCACCTCATCTAATTACAGAAGTTCGCGAGCGTATCCGCCGATTTTCCAGTAAATTTTCGATTCCGGGAAACCGGCGCTCCGTCGCCGTCGGAAACGATGCGGAAAAAGCGACCGGCACCGTTGATTCTGACTTGACGATGAATTATAGGGATGCCGGGCGTCGTTGCCCGCATACTTCTGGCGATTCCGCGAGCGTGAGCCCACTTCTTCCGTTGACTCGACCCTGGCCACGTGCCGCGCCAAGTTTAATTAGCAAAAACGTGCGGGACGTGGAATTAGAATCGATCCGCTGTTTTGCGGTCCCCGAGAATGGAAGCGACGTACTAGCGAAAAATTAATCGACGGAATGTATTTTGATTTTTCGTACAAAAAGTTATCTCGTGGTCATTTTTTTCGAGGTATCAAGATGTCCGAAAAAAATTTCAAATTGCTGTATGTTTCCTTCATCGTGTTACAGCTGAAGTCAAGACGAGTTCAATGATCTATAAAATTCATTCTTTCCTTCATCGCTGGCATGCCGTTTCACTAACACAATATAAATGTACATACACGTTTTCCAACAAAGATCACACGAAAGTATTTTCTATCATATTCCAAATGAACATTACTAAAATAAATTATCGAATCGTTGAAAAATGTTGGATGATTACGTTGGAAACACGAATCGGATAGAAACGATTTCTAATGAAAACTGGGAATCGAAAAAGTTAGGAGACTCTATTTAAGTGAGAAATCGTCGTTCCGAAGCAAATTATCCGATTCTGTTTTCCCACCGCGGAGATCCTCCTCTCGGAGATCCTCCCCATCGGCCGGCGATCAAGTAAATCGCGCGATCGTGATCGAGAACACTGGCGTAACGCGGATAAACCGTCAGGGACGTGTCCGAGACCGGTGGAGGAATTGCCGGAACGGAATGAAACAATAACGTTTTTTTTCTCCCCTCCTCGCCGGGGTAAATAAACGACGCGCGATCGCGCCTCGGGGAGACATTCGTTTCGACCCCTTCGGAAATTTATCCCCCCGTGTTCCGGCCTCCGTTTGCTGGAGGAACTGCTCGTTCTCGTTGTCTTTTCTGCCCGTGTCCCCGTGTTTCATAGCTCGCGCGCTTTGTTCCGACGACCAGGTTGAAAGGCCGCGCGCACCGTTCGGAGCTTCCTCCCTCGAATTTCTTTCTCTGGCCGGGCACGAAACCCGTTGCTAAAGAGCGAAATGAATTCTAGCTCGGCTTTTGTCGAGTACTACCGGCGAGATATGAAAATAATGGAACTCGGGCGATAACTTTTCCCACGGTGGAACAACAGTAAAAATATAAGATAACCAGTGGAAGAGGATCGCCACTGGTTAGACACCGTCCGGAAGCCAACGTAACTGGGAAACGGAGCTCGGAGAGATGACTGAGCCGGTGAAGCTTTATTATACGCGATGATGTGGTTTCTAGAAATATCAAATTAAGGGATCAAGTGGATCCACAGTCGGCCATAAAAGCCTTTTTACAGCTCTCGTGATAACTTTGTTGAAACTGGACCAGACGATTTCAGTTCCTCGAAAATATTCGTTTTACATTTTCATCGCGGTCTGTAACGAAAATTTCAACAAAAAAATTTAATCGAATGACTAACATCAAGTGTAGCAGTGTGAATGATTAATATTAGTCCGAGGGAATTCACTTAGTATATTGTATTATCCGATCCTGGATCATGCATTATCCTGAAAAATGAATTTCCTACAAAATTGTGGCCGTTCGAAATTGGAGTATCGATTTTCGTTAAAATAATTGTTATGCAATTGCAAAAGAGAAACCTGCAATCGTCGAAAACTGAAAAATCACCATCATCGTCTCTCTGGGCATTCACATGTAGAATATGATTCACTGAAAATTTAATTAATCTGGTAAAATTGGTTATCGAAGTATTTTATGTAGCTAAGTTTTAGGAAAAACGTCTTTAGAAAACTTACATGATGTTAAAGTTTGTGTTGGAAAACGTATATGTACATTTATATTGTATTAGTGAAACGCCATGGGAGCGATGAAGGAAAAAATGACGATCGGAAAAAAACGTTAAAGTTAGTTATTAAATTAACAAAAGTCTCTCCAAACTTGATTTATTTCTAACAGTTTGATTTTTAAAAAATGGTGAATATATTCTGTTAATGGGTGAATGCAATTTTGAGGGTGAAAGATGACCTGCAACGGGATTCATTTCGACTGCAAAAAGTGTATCTTAGGGGAGCCGGGTTTCAAATGCAATTTCGGAAAGCCGGCAGGGAGAGCCGTGCGCGAAAAAATTTCAATCTGTATGACAATAGGTGCGTATATCGCTTCGTTCCAGAGACGAGTGTGTTTGTTGGCTCGGTCGCGATTCAATTTGACGGGCACGCGTTTTGTCCGATGATCGGGACGGACGGGTGGGAACGGAACGGGTTTACGGAACGGAACGGTACGGGACGATGGTCGCGACTCGGTTAGAATTATCGCATAATTAACGAGCGAGGCGATCGCTTTGTCTCGTTTAATCCTTGAAACGTACGCCGCGCCCCGGGGCCCGGCAATTCGTCACTGTTACATGTGCTCGTAATTTTCGCTGGGAGCAACACACTCGGGGGAGAATCGATTTCAAAGAGCAGGCGGGGGTTACCTCTCCGGTAAATTGGATTCATCCAGATGCCATTTTCCGACGAGAAAAAAATATAACTGTAATCGTAGCGGCCAAGTGCCATCGAATCTAGCGCGTCCGATACCTCTCGCGTCTCTTTGCGACGCGATCATGCGTGTCACTGCACCCCTCTCACCCCCTTCCGATCCGCCGGATCGGATATTGGTAATTGTCCTATGACACGTTTCTTCCGATGAATATTTAATGCGGCTAAATTCAGCCCGCGGGACACCCGGCACGCAGCGATGCAATTATTGATTCGCGCTGTCGCGCCGCGTCGCGTCGCACGTCGATATTTTCACTTAGGTACGTTTGATCGATCGCTCAACGATTCCACTTACAGTGCTTTGCGAACGTGTAAAACGCTTCGTTTACGATCCGTGGCAAAAGGTGTTCGCATTGAAAGAATGCATCATTCTCCTAATATTAAATTATAAAATTAAACGTTCACCATCGTGTTTGACCCGTTTTTCCGATTAGAATGACCCCAAACACGATACAGTTACGAGCGAGTTGAAGAATTCGTGTATCTCTACCGTAACTGTCAAGTCCGACACTTTAATCGCTGCGCAAGTAATTATGATTGCGAGTATATCGTGTTGACGAGATATTTCAATTTTCGAATTACAAATAATAATTGGACGCACTGCGAACAATGTATTTCTTTTAGATAGTACAGTTACGAGCGAGTTGAAGAATTCGTGTATCTCTACCGTAACTGTGAAGTCCGAAACTTTAATCGCTGCGCAAGTAATTATGATCGCGAGTATATCGTGTTTGGAGTCATTCTACGCAAAAAAACGAGAGGAACGCGATGGTGAAAGTTCCGTTGACGAGATATTTCAATTTTCGAATTACAAATAGTTGGACGCTCTGTGAACACTGTACTTCTTTTAGATAGTACAGTTACGGAGAAAATATCTTGATTAGAGATTGAAAACGTGTGGCAAGGTCAGACAGGGGGTGTCAGGTCTGAGTGGGGACGGATGGTTTCCAGTGGCGCGGAATTGGCGGAAGGACCGTGTGTGTTAGATATAAAACAATAGGTCACGGGATATTGTGTAGGCAATCGACGGGCGTTCGAGGCCGTTCCGCGAGCCATTACGAGTGATTGGCAGAGACCGATGGCGGTGTCCAATCACCAACAGAATACAAATGGATGCTCATCAACGGCTCATCGAGTACTTAATCTCGTGAGCGTGGCTGTCGTTCCCGGCGGCCATGAAAGTCCAGACGGACTCGTCGCATGTGTCAAGCCCGTTCGAATCTGAAAACCGTGCTCCGCCTGGTACTGATGGTTGCTTCCGGATGTCGTTTATCGTTTCACCCCGACCCGACCATCCACCGTCGTCCTGACACCCATAACAAATTTCACGAGCGTTGTTTTATTTCCATCGAGCGCGAGGGGAAAACCGGGATCGCTTCCTCCAATCAAAAGTAGAAGTTCGACGACCGGTCCAGACACTTCATATCCGGTGTTTCCAACCGTTCACGCCTCTCCCCGCGGGCTTATAAATTCAAAGGTAAACACGACCAACCGAGGAATTCGCATAACGCCACGTAATAATGATTCATTCCACCAGGAGGATTACAATGGGCCCGCATAATAACCGAGCTAATAACCTTACCCAAGTTTCCATATTTTCCCACGGTGTCTGACCACAGGGTTCCTTAACATCCCTTTCCTTCCTAGCCGGAGAAACGGCCGCGAGCCTGATGAGATTAATTTAACCAACTACACGGAATTCACCCAAAAATTACTCCGACCCGTTCTCGCTGCTCGTAACGAACCCATTATTGCTCGCACGCAATTAATTTCTACTCTGAAACAGAACCGCAACCCGAGCCGGATCATTTGAAAGTTCCCGATGAATCCGAATTTTCCGAAACTGAGTTACATCCACGCACGACACATCAGAACTCGATAAGTTCGTTACGGTCGCCGACAAGTTAAACAGCGCGGCGATTGATGGCTGCCACAAACTTCCTTAATGAGCAACTTGTTGATCGTATTCATTTGTCTCGAACCCGGCTAGTCGTGCTCTCCGACACTGCCTCCGAACAAATCTGGTTCTTCCGTGATTCTGCTCGACAATCGTCTCGGAACTTTTCGGACGATAATAATTTTGACGTTGCGCAAGGATTTGAATGTCCCTCGACCAATAATAAAGTCTTCTTTCATGTAGCCAGTACAATTGTTAAAAGTTGTGCGTTCTTTAATAATTTAAAATAATATTTCTTCTTGAAACATTTTGCATAAGAGTACAAACCAAATAGTGTCATTCTGTTACAAAACATATTTTTCGACTTTGAACAAAGATTTTGATGTTATTATAAAAGATGTTGTATTGTTCTTTACAACAAAAGATTCTCTAGACTGTTCCTTTTGCTGTAAAGAAGTATTCATTATCTTTAATAATAACATCACAATCTTTGTTCAAAGTCGAAAAATATGTTTTTTTTTCAAACTCAAATTTTTCAAAAATTGTGTAAAGCCCTATAAGAATCGCATAGTGAGAATCGAAACGTTTTTTGGCTGTTGGACCGTATTATTAAACATATAAGAATTGTATGAGGTATTATATTAATTTTATATCCACAAGATAAAAGAAATGTTTAATATTTGAGTATATAATACTGAATGAAAATTGAACCACGCCTAAACTAGCTACAATTCACGAACAGCAATAAGAAACGTAGAATATTTCCAAAACGAAGAGGAACGTGGCCAGCTAAAGCGTTCAGACACCCCTAAAGATAACGCGCCGCAGTAAGTAGTGCAAAGCAGAATAAACGCGACGTGAAGCTCCGCAAAAGTGGTGGAACGCATGGGGCACGGTTCGACGTGAAATTTTCCAGAACCGGTAATGTTCCGCGTGGATACAAGGCAACATCTCGACTGAAACAGGGGGCAAGTCGGGCGGCATGCAAAACGATCGATAGTAGCTCGACGAAGCTTATCCGACGGATACGGTCGCGTAATCGGCTACCGATAAGTCGCGAGAATGGCGTGTTCCTGCTGGCTAACTGAACAGGAAGGGGAGACTTTCGATCGCAAGTAGTTCTCTTGTGAAACTCGGAAACCTCCTGCTCCACCCCCAGGGTTCCATTTAGGGGAGTTAGAAAGACGGTCCCGCCCGGAAACTGATTCTCCAGGCGAAGGGAAAACTTGTTTAAAGCTTGCGATGATTTTCGATTTTGCCGCCGGCGTAAGAGTGTGAGAGAACGGATGCAGACACACACACAGTTTCGGAAACTTGCCCCGACGAACAGGGAACGAAACAGGCCCTCTTAATCGACCTCGAAGCTGTCGGCCACTCTGATTTACATGCTGAACTTGTACGAAGAGTAGGGAGCATCCGAAGAAGAAGCGGAAAGCGCCGACAGCGTAGCAGACGACGCCTAATTGCTGGACCGGTCGCGACCCACGACAGAAATCTCTCGGAGCCTTTCGAGTCTCAATTAGCATTTCCAGAGCCACTCCACTCCAGTTGCTTACAGCGAGTATGAATCGGCTGGAACCGTGAACGGTTCCTTCGAAACTATTTTGAATTTGGCTCCGGGTGTCGTTCAGACTGAATGTGCTAATAACATGGAAAACCACCGTCGGTTTTAATGATCCTCGAACGTGTTGTCAAGGTCATCCTTACTGGACCACGTTCTCCTTTGTTGCCCACCACTCAAGTTCTATTTTAACGAGCTCTGAATATGCTGCGAAAATAGACAGTGGATCTTTATGTAAAATAAAAATGTTCGGTAATTAATTACTTTAGGTGTTTACTTTAGAAAATTCAATATAGTACCAGCAATAGTTTTTTGCAAATATCTCGAAAACTAAAACCGAACGACGGTAACATGTGTGGGGAAAAGTTTTTGAGAATGATGACTTGACAACATACTTCAAGGTTATCAAAATCGGTGAGGAAGCCCCTAAAGTAAATAATTATCAAATATTCAAGCTGGAGTGAAATGGAGATTGATTTTCTCTCTTAATATGGTTAATAATAATTTTTAAATCTCGAATGTTTTTTTTACTGTTTTAAGAGACAGCTACACATTTTTGTTATAAATGCATAAAATCCGCTGTCTATTTGTTCTGTATCTATTCGAATCATTTTGACCAGTTTTCGGACGTTTCCGTGCGAAACGAAGTGCTCGCAAATAGTTTATTTAACGGAATTTCCATGAGAATGAATGGTTTTGTTAGTTCAGTAATATTTCGATGAAAAATTGAGCATGACGTAAAAGGAGAGATCAGAGGGAACCGAGACAGATGAACTATTCAGAAACTAATGACACGTTCGACGTGAACCGTGAAATATGTCTGTCAGACGAATTCGAGCCGAGTAGAGCAATGAGTTTCATTGGCTACGTATTAATTAATAATTACTAACCGTGTCGGTCAGCCGAGGGGGAAAGAGACAGTGAGAGAGAACGGTAGAGGAGCGACGGTTTCCAAACGATTTCACGCAATTCACGGAGCTGAAAGCTGGACAAACAGGAGCCCCGCCCACACACGAAAAATCATATTAATTGCGGCGAATGCACGACCGTGAATAAGTTACGTTCATGAATAATTCCGTCGCGATTTCGCCTATCCGACCGCCCGGTATTCCGAGCTATTCGAACTGCAAGTCATAATAGGCAAACCGGTCCACGACAAATCGTTCCAATGGCCGATGGGTCGACGACGCTCGTTCGCGTCACGGAAATATTTGTCCCATTTACCAAAGGCATCATCATTCCCCAAATAATTATTACCAACCCAATAACATTTATATACCCATTTTACAAGAATTTTCAACATTTGTAGAATCGTTCCCAAATATTAGCGTCAACGAAACAGTTACAAAGAAATGATATCTTCCTTAATTTTGATAATGTTAAACATGTTTTTCGAATGGCATCAAATAATGGTCAGTATTACGCAGTTGTTTTAATTTTGGTATTGTACACAACTGTTTTACTGAATCTGTCACGAATGATGACGTAATTTTTTTCATTGTTCAGAAAAAACACGTGAAGTCGTATGAGAGTTGTTGCATAATTTAATTAGCAAAACGAAGTTACTGTCGAGGTTCATTGTGTGTCCCTTGTTTAGATTGGCAGGAACGAGACGTGCACTCTATTCAGCAGGTTATTGTGCATGAATTGTAAGGGTCGAAATGAAATCTCATAACAATTCGCATTTACGTTTAATGAATCGTTTAATATCATTATACAATTGTGATTACCGCGGTGAAATGAACCGACGGTCGAATAAAACCGTTGCCGGTCCGATATGGTTTATCCGATTTAATCAAACTTCGATATTTACCATCTCATCAAATTACTATTACAATCATTTTCGTTGAAAAGTAGCATTGTCCAAGCGAAACTACTCGGATTAACAACATAAGAATTTTTCAGAATATATTTTTCATTCTAAAAAATAAAATAGAAAATGTCAATACTTAGTAGTGTTTTATTTTTCGGACTACATTGAAAAATTCAGGAATTTCTTTTCCGGACCAATTTTGTTTCTGTTCGTCAAACGCATCCGAGTTGCACACATATTGCCCTCCTCGAGACTGCATCGATATTCTGAATGGTTATGAGGTCGGGAAACCTGCCATTCTTCGAGACACCGCGAGAAACCGCGGCGGGAAATTTAAAATTGTGATTTTCCAATTACTCGTGGATTATGGTCGACCCGCGACTGAACTGCTTATTTATTTTCGGCGGCTGCAATAATTTATGCCGATTCCCGTGTCGTTCGGCAAGGAGAGGGCTCGTGGATTCCAAGCGGAACACCATCGATCGAGGATTTTATGGGAAAATGAACGTCGCTGGTGCACAGGTGTCGAAGTGTAATGAACTTCTTAATAAATTTCCCTGCGGAAGTCTTCGGGCAAAGTAGTCTCGCAAAGAAGTTTATGTTATCGAGAAATTTCAGAATAGTTTAATTCGCATCCAATTTTCTTTTTACCTGAAAAAAATTATTTCTGTGATTATTATTTTGTAAAATATTTCTCATTGTACATGGTCATGAATCATGATATTTTCCAATAAGAATTTTTGTCTACCGTGACTAAATGACGAGGAATAGAGAAACTATAAATGGACCGAGTATAATGTGGATTCCGAGACGGTACAGGGAATTACTTTTTAATCTGGAATTCGCATTACGAGCGACGTCGTCTCTTTGCCTGTTCCGTGCGCAAAGACAGGTTGGTTTATGCTGCAGACGAGCTGGTAATTCCTTAAATAGTTGGGAAAACTGTATTCTACTGGCCAAAGATGCTTGCGGTAAGCTTCCTTTGCTAGAGGAATTCCTCTTTCCTTATAAAGGGGATTGCGTGGATATACCGGCGGATATTTCTCTGGAACTTCTTACTTTAATGGTAATGATATTCGTTGCCCATGTGAACTGCTATCATCCCCGGATGCGAATTCGAGAAAATCTACAAGTTTCTTGCCGGCGGAGTCACTCACCTGATGAGTACGGAATTTGTCAGCTGTATATACAGCGTGTCCGAATTTAAATGCGATTTACAGTGAAACAAAAATTGTCTGAATAGAATTTAATCAAATCGATGAGTTAACCTTTCGCTGCATAGTGTATCATATCTGATCATGTTTTCTTACCATGTATATTTATTTCATCTTTCTGAAAACGTTGTTTGAATTTTTTAAAATATTCTTCCCTTAAATAAAACACAAAAACTGACCATCTTTCAAATTTTTCGTCCCACTTAAAAAGCTCATGCAGTGAAGGGTTTACATTTACATCTGAGGTATTCCGGTATATGGTTTGGTAATAATTCTTTTGGTGTCTTTACAATTTTGTATTTGACCAATTCATTTTCGTCATAAACAAACTTCTTCAATAGCCTTTCATCAAATATTCCAAATTTTTAATTGAAAATGTTGTACGTCAATCTTAAGTTATATAGAAATTGGTATTTCACAATTTCATTAAATTCTTGCAATCTGATGGCCGTCTGAAACTGCGCTTTCGTTGCGAGCGCGTAAAACGAGAAAAATGTCAGTAATAGCAGGTGTTGAAGTCGACTGCTTTGATTTCTGTTCGACGTTGAACTGCTCGAAGAATACAGTTGCGATTATCAGAACGTATTCTCAATTATAGACGATCGATAACCGGTTCTCCGTTTGGCTTATCAGAGTGTTGGGTCGTCGAGTTTTCGCTCGCTAATTACGTCGTTAGCGGTCTTCTTCCTCGCCGTTGTGTCTCGAATGTCGCTCGTTTATCGTCACTCGACGCCCCGTGTGATTAGTGCTTTCATTCCCCGGACTTCGTTGAAATTGTGCGCCGCCGGCGGAGCGACGGTTCGACGGGACTCATAATGTGCATTAGTAACATGATAGACGCTTCGATAACAGCGACGGGTCGGTATATTCTTTGATCTGCCGGCATCGCCTGTCCGACTTGCGCTTAACGCTCCGATACTCGTGTCGTGTATATTTTACAACTACACGAGCACTGTCTTTAATCAATTTATAACCAAAAGCACGGTAACCCGTATGAGAATCAACTATCAAACTTTATTGTAGATAAATTTGAAAATCCTTTGATCGTACGCTAGGTGTCGTGGAGCTGGATGGTGCCATCGGATACGGGCTCTTTCTACCCGAACAAATAAGTAAAACATAATGAAATTCTTACAATCTTCAAACAACCAGAGATAACACGTCAATTTCATCTTTTATTTTTACCAAATAAGATAATACATCAATCTCAGTTTTTATTTTTATCAGACAATTATAGGTGGTGAATACATCCTTCTATCGACCGTATTTGTTGTTAATATAGAATGGTTAATGTTTTCGGCGCAAGGTTCGATCGTTTGTTAGTTTATTCTATAAAGCAATTATTCTATAAAACATTTACAACAATAATTCGAATTACGTCTGTAAATTCAAAACACTTGATCAAATTAATTATAACATATGTTATTCAGAAAAGTTATCCGCTTTGAGGTGAAATTAAATAAAGTCTTTATCGAGACACTGAATGGCATTTGGCAAGAACGTATCAGAATGAGATGGTCAAAAGGGATTATCAATACTCTTTGAATAATGTTGCCATATACGAACGATTTATGAGGAATTGTATGCGAAATCAAATAGAATAGCGTATTACGTCTCGAATTAAATGTAATCATTGTTTCGCTTCGAAATAGAATCATCCAACAGGTAGTCGGACACTAATGCGCCTGCATAATCGCCGACTAATACTACTCGCGAGTACATTAAACGAGATGCTGCGGATTCTACTGGCATTAATCGACGTAATCCTCTGAATCTTACTGTTTGGATCTACCATAAAATTCCGTAAATCCGTTTTAAGACACCACACTTGGAAGCATAATGATTGTAAATCCCTCGGGAACTCTGGACAATGTACAATGAGCTTATATTACCTGGAGGATATTCTAGCTATGATATTTATGTAACTGTAGATATTCTAAAGCATTTACACCTTGACATATTTATTATTTCTACTTGCATTCTATCATTTCAACTGACGAGTAATAATTTATCTCTTCAACAATTATGCGTGTTCCAGAAGGATAATTACAACGTATTGAACACTCTTCATGAACTCTGCGTGGAAAGTTTCAAACCGCTGCAGTTGGCCACTTGATATCATTTTTGAGTTGGAAAATGAAAAAACATTAATTATAACTTAATAAAAGTTATGACGTCACGCGCGATATTTTTGAAATTAAATTTTCGAAGTTTCAAGCTTCGCTGTGCTAATTTATAAATGAGCACTCGGCTATTGTGAACTAAAGACAACATTATAAAATTCAGGTCTGAAAGCCAGCACAAAAATATGTAGATAATCATAAGAAAATTCAATGCATTTCCTTTTATCTTCACACATTTACGGTAAAATCGAGAAAATGAAATTGAAAATTGTCGAAAATTGAAGACGACAATATTTTATTTGGCATAAAGATCCGCAGTATAATGATTATAACCGAATGATACTCTGAAACAACTGAGCTTTCCACGTCCATCCGAACCTGATTTGGTGAAACGAGATTGAGGAAAACCGGTATCAAGGGAGCGAAGAACGTGATGAGGGTACGGTTTGGAAAAGCGCGGGAAAGTTGGACGATGGGAATCGTTGAACCAAAAAATTGATTAGATCCCGGCAGCATAGGATCCACGATTTCCGAATGCTTTCGAGGGTTCATCGATCAGTCGGACGATAATTAAATTCGTTCGTTAACCCCGTTACATCGCAGCCTCCGGCGACGCCGACGCCGCGCCGGCGTGCTGTCTAATTCGTTATTCATGTATGCGCTTTTCCATCTTTCGTTGCCGCGCGTTTAATCGTAACCCGATACACCGGGACCGGGCCAGAATAATAAATTCGACGGGAATATGCGTCACACGTATACGTGCCGCGTGCTGCATGCGCAGGGAACACCGCAGCGTCGCAATGACGCGGCAAACCTACGGAACGTTACTGGCCGGCCGACCAAAACCCTCTCGTACTACTTGCGGAACTGTGAGACCCCTATGCGGCCGTCACTACTGCGAGCTTATGGCGGCGTAATCGCCTGACAGTGCCTGTGCACCATCGGACAGCTGGTTCCGACATGGCAGCCAAAGAAAACACTTAATTAACAATTCGGTAATATTATACTATTGGTAACACTGTTCAAGAACAAAAATGTTTCTATACAACTGTTGGCTGGATCTTACAGAGTTTTTCACGCTGATTTCAAATCTGGCTTTAATTTTTCTTATACACGCACTGTTTTTGAAAAATTTGAATTTGAAAAAAGGTTATCTTCAAATCTCCGTTTAAAAACGATTCTAAGATTGTTTCATCGATACTTCGTAATCTCGGTTTATAAATGCGATACTGAGACCGTTGATTATTTTTTCGCTACGAACAATAAGTTCATCGTGCTGGTAACTTTTTAATAATCGAACGCAATTCAAAACAGAAAACAGATAAACCCTCATACGTTCCTCCGGGTGAAAATTCACCCATTCAATATTTTCACATACTGTAAAATTATTCATCCTGTCATGTCCACGTCGTGTGATGTATTTCTATAAAACGTGCGGCTATAAATGAAACATGATGTGTTGATTAAAAGTGTAAAATAAAAATGGGGGAATTGTTTTCCTAGTTTCTTTTTGCAGCCATTTGTGAGGAGCATATTAATGTGCTACATGAAGAAAATCAATTTTTACTTAGCTCATATAGCTTGCAATTTACGTATAAAAATTTTATTTTGCATAAAGATCCGCAGTTCAGTAATTTATTTCGGTAATTTAATACTTGAATTTCGCGAAAATTAAAACGCGAATTATACTTGAAGTATTTTAAAGGTGTATTAATTGAACATGCAACGAGGTCATGTGGAATTTTTACTTTGCGTCTACACGTGCAAACGAACGAATTTATATATTATGGATACGTAAACTTCGCGGTGAATGTAAATTTCCGTGAAGCACCGAACTCCTTTTCTTCCGATAAATTATTAACGTCGGAAAAAAGTTGATGCGCGCAGTTGCGAAAGAAGTCATAACGCAGAGTGTGAAACAACACCGCTTTCTACGTCAGTTTATATTTATAGGGAGTGCCATGTATTTTATATTTACCACGGCTTTATCGTTCGGATTTATGTTTGTTGCAGCTATATCGAGGTGAACAGACCAAGTTGCACGCGGCTATAACAGTAACTTAGCCCTGTTATTAAAGTTAATTTTTCTGTAAAAGCGTTCTACAGTGTCGTTAAAACAAACATTTCACGGACATTAAAGCTCCGTTGAATATTTTCCCAATAATTTCGGCACGCATTTTATAACGTTTTATTCGTTCGAGCTTTAGACAAGTGGTTACACACAGGATGTTACAAAACAATATTTTCCATTTGAGCTCTGATGTTAATGCGAGCACTTCCGGCAGCTTTGGGCTATAGACATTTGGGAATTGTATGTGGCGTTTAGTTAAATCTGTTGCGCGAGATTTGCTAGCTGCGGAAAAATTCATTCGACGCAAAATTTATAACATAATGCTTTCCACAACGAATACTGTGGAATATGTTCTGCGCAGAAAATTGGTTCGCACATACATGCAGGCACACGGAAGCACGATAATATTATGTTTAAATTATTTGTTAATGACTGCACCACATAGGCTCTAATTAATTAAATATTATCGTTTCATAATTGATCCTTTGTTCTCCATTGGTGAAGTTGCGGGAACATTTATAATTTACTGCCAAATAATAACACTGGCAGCGTTGTTTTTATTTATCTTCGAATAACGAGTTAATCGGTGAAAACAAATCACAGTAAATAAATTCACAGACATTTTCAATTTTCCTTTCTCAAAATAAATTACTTGAAACAAGGCGTTGAGTAATAGAACAGTAATAGAACATTTAATATTATTACAGTGTAATTTGTATTTATTTTCGAATATAGTTAATCGATAAAAAAAGTCACAGTAAATAAATTAACAATTATTTTCAATTTTCCTTTCTCAAAATAAATTACTTGAAACATGACATTGAGTAATAGAACAGTAATAGAACATTTAATATTATTACAGTGTAGTTTGTATTTATTTTCGAATAACGAGTTAATCGGTAAAAACAAATCACGGTAAATAAAACAGATATTTTCAATTTTCTCTTCTCAAAATAAATTACTTGAAACATGGCATTGAGTAATAGAACATTTAATATTATTGAATTTATTTTCTATTAATTAATCATTTCGACCATAAATCACACAATGCTAGTAAGATATTTCTCCACGCATGACAAAGGAATACACGACATAATAATGTCGGTGGTGTAGCGCGGTGAATGCGGAGGAAGCGTTCCGATTGTCATTAATGGTATCGTTAAAGCCGACGGAATAATTCAGGCAAAGCTGTAGCGGATCCTTTAAGGACAATCACCCGCGTTTAAGTATGAATAGACCGTGCAAAGCCGACGCGTCGCGCAGGCTTAAACATCCGAGCATCAAATATTAAGCTGTAAGAAGCGAGGCGCGAACAGCGGACCCTGAGCTTTTATTACCCCGTATTACGCCGCTCCCACGGGCTAAACTAGCTACGAAACTTTCCTGCAGCCGCTTCCTCTTCGCTATCCCACGTTGCCATTCCACGCGCAAGGCGCGGCCACTTCCCTCCGTTTCATTATACACAATACCGATCATTCTAATTTCCACAGCACGCAACCGGCTAGCTTACCGGGAATCGTTTGTAAACGATCCGCGTACCGTTGGCAAACGGCACTAATTACGGAAGCGACCTGCCTCGGGGCGAGGCAGCTCTCGTTGTCGAGGGACGAACGCCCTGGGAAACGAGAAGGAAAACACGGACTCAATCTGATGTCCTGACGTTCACTGTTACATTCCGCGATAATACGTGAGGTGATTCCTTATGGGAACGTAAGACAAATTTATGAGATAAAGATTTCGTTTTCGATATACACCCCGTGGCACAATGTTTCCGATCGGAGCCATTGATACCGAGTTTCGAGAAAACATTCACAATTTCGAAGTATAAATTATTACTTTATGGAGTTAACACTGCTGAGAAATGAAAAGGGTTATTGAAGAATGAAACACAACAAAGTAACATAAGCATTTATTTATTATAATAAAGCAGCGAGCAAATAAACAAAATGTTATAAATGTTATCCTTTGACAAATATGCAACATTTTTTAAATCTGTCATATATCGTTCAGCATTATTTTTTAAATATACGATTATTAGTTATTACTAAAAAAAATATATGATTTCTTATTGGGAATAGATGCTCTATATCATACAAAAAAACTGAGAGAAAATATGGGACGAAACGATAAGGACATCGCAAAGGACTCGACCAATTCTGCCTGGTGCCTTTTTACAAAATACCACAACGTGTTGGATTAACCAAAAGTGATCGCCAGTACTCTGGCATAAGGATAGACCAAGAGGGATAACAAAGTCTCGTGCAAAGAATGAGTAACGAGTCGGGGAACCACGGGAGTCAGTGACACCCGGAAATGATCGATATCCGTATAGCTTGTTAAACGACAGTTTAAGCACAGTCAGCGGAGCATTATGGGCATTACCGCGGAAACTGGCGGTACCGCGTCCCCAGAAATTAGAGCTCGATTGCCGCACGCACTATTGATCACAGGAGTCACAGTGCTGTCGATTAAGGCACCGGTATATCGGTTGACAGTTAATGGCTTGAGATTGCCGGCCGCGATTGCGAACGCCTCCGGTTCCGTCTAAGCCCGATCTGATTCGGATGAATTACATACACGCCGATCATAACTTTCCGCCGTGTCCGACTCAAAAACTATCACCTTCCGATCACCGCTAATTTCCCGTTGGAATTCCTCGGACAGTTTCGGGGATTAAATTAGGGGAACGATTCAACGATTCTCGAGACGGTCTCTGGACATTTCTCACAGGAAATTTCTTCAAAATTATCAATGGAGAAAAAGAATTTTTACTTGCGTTCCTGAATCTTTCTGATCGGTGTGTAAAAATTTCCTTTCGTACAAGGATCCGCATTTTATTAATATCATATATATTATATATATTATTTATATATATATATATATTTTTTTTTGTAAAGCGGAAAATAAATTATCTTATATTTATTTGAATATAAAAGCGTTATTTTCAATACTCGGCGGTCGAGAGAAACGAGAAGAGAGAGAAAGAAAGAAAGAGAGCATACAAGTGGAGGAATGGTGGAGCGAAAGTGTTTATTTGTAAGAGACTCTCTGTCAAACGGGTACTTGGTGTCTCTTGCTGTAGCCCGAGTCAAGAGCCAAAGACATAAAATAGTTGAAAGACCGGGGTCATATTAGATGGATAGCCGAACTATTTTAATTAAGCACGAAGAAAGAGATGGGAGGTCAGAGGAAAAAGAAGAAATAGAAAAATCGAGGAAATGAAAGGCCGATTCAATTCGCGATTTTTCTTCAGTTTCGAACGCAACGTTTCCTTGCCGTCTTTTTTTTTTTTTACCGCGGTTTCCGGTAACTCGCATACACGCGAAAAATCGCGTAGCCGGTTCGCAGTGGTGGAGATATGCGCGATGATATTGTAACTTGATATTCACCGAAGATATTCTCCGGGTAATAAAACTTTTTTGCGCGTTCCAGCATTTTTACCATGCCGCGCGCGCGCCACCGCGAATAAGCAAACAGAGTATCGAAGTTCCAAAGCGTTCCCGGAAAAAGTCTCCCGGAAAACTTTGTGAAAGCCCTTGAACGCGGTATCGAACTTCGACGAAGAGAATTCCTGGTCGACCCTCGATTTCGCTGCGAATAAAATCGTTCGGAAATTGCGGCGCGCTTTAAACCGCGCGCCTCCGACCGTCGATATCCGCGAGACTACGAAAACGACACGAGCGTGTTACGGGTCATTCCTCGGTTGTATCATGCGCAAGGTGTTCCAAATTTTTCTTTGCATTGCATTCTACTCGTCGCGAGGAACGAAAGTCTCAAAGAGAACGAAAGGTCTCGAGTCAACCTCTTAGAAAACGACTTTGAAGTTCTGTGAACTATTTTACTCCAGGGATTATGATTATTCAAGGAGATTAAGAGAATGTGTTTTGCCCTCGATCGTGAATCGACGCTCGTGAAAGTCCATATTTTCGCTGACACGGATCACTCTATCAAGATCTATCGAGCCTGCAATCAACCACCCCTTTGCTTTTAGTATTCGCCGGTCCCGAGACCATAGGATTAAGCAGCACCAACCGTCTCGAGGTCAATAGGAAGAGGAGGATCAAAGGCGAGCCTTTGCCTTCATTTGTGTACTGAAAAACTCGAACACTCGTTCCTATCGAGATGGGTTCGAGAGCCTCGCTTCATCTTGATCTAAGATGCTCGTCACAGAAACGGCGTGTTTTATTTTCAAAAAAATTTTTAATTTTATGCTTTATCCTGTATTTATTCTCGCGACTTTGTCCACGTGCAATAACAAATTCTGCTTGATTATTATAGTAATTAAATTTCCAATCGCCAAGGTGGTCTCACATTGAGATACAGATTTTATTTTCAGACAACGATATTTAACTCAATTAATTGAAAAATGATTTGAAAAAATATTCGGGCACGGGCGAGTTATATAGCTATATAGTTGTATATAGAGATAAAGATAATACATATTATAATATAAAAAAATTTAAATAAAAATAGAAAACTATTGTTTCTATTCAAACAAATCTTCGTGCACGCGTATGAGAAAATACGTCCACTTAGACAGTATGGAAGAAAAATAAAAGTACACCCTCGCGATGCTGGAAACTCTTGGGTTTCCAGCTGCGTTTCTCGACAGAGAAGCAGAATTCTGATCCAACTCCCGTCGAAGCTGACGGAATCTAGAGGAAGGGGTGCGAGTACCTCAGAGGGCTGGCCAAACGACACCATCGAGCCACTATACGATGTTGTTCCTGCGCGTATCCGTCCACATAAAGGGTCACGTCGAAGACCGAGTCAAGAGAAACACGCGGCGTACGTTCCTCCGGGGGCTCGCTTGCGCGAGGGTGTCCACCGAGGAGACAAAATATTGAAGCGCCGGAATTACGATGGGAAAATTCAGCGCAAACATTTGCGAAATGTTATCTCACCCCGCCGTGCCGCGATCCTCCATCGGGTACGCGGGCTTGCGTGTACGCTCGACTGACAGCGAGCGCGCGATCAATGGCCTCGTCTCGACGCCAAGGGAGGCTCTCCAGTCGAAATTCTACGATCTCGTACTCAATTGTTTATTATCTGCAACGTTTCTAATT
Source organism: Lasioglossum vierecki (assembly GCA_028455595.1). Classification (NCBI taxonomy): domain Eukaryota; kingdom Metazoa; phylum Arthropoda; class Insecta; order Hymenoptera; family Halictidae; genus Lasioglossum; species Lasioglossum vierecki. Next base: position 6,095,300 of record CM052339.1, read on the forward strand.
TCTTTATTTCGTCAACGAAAAACGTGGAAAAAATACGGACAGTGCTTTCGACAATATTTCACTGTTGAATTTGTTTGAAACTGACGTTTCTGAAACGTCTACGAAAAAAAAATGCTTTTATTCGAATTTTTCCAACTACCGGAATTGTGCAAAAATCTAGAATTCGAACGAAACGCGCAGCTCCGTGTCTGTTATCCGGTGGAATGTTAATGAATTTTTTTTCGTAATTTTTGTCGAAAATATACAGGGTGTCTCAAATTGGAAATTGCAACATTTTTCTTTGCAAAAGTGGTATCCTCGTCTTTGTTCAAGAGTTATTAACAAGCGTCCAGGTCGCGCTTTGATTGTTCTGTGCTTTTCATTAACTCCTTAACAAAGCCACGGATGCAATTTTTGCAAACGAAAATGTTGCTTCAAATGAACTCGAGAACCTTCAATTTCCGGGTGTTGAAGGATTTTTGAAACACCCTGTATATCTGCTGGGATAAAGCGGAGCTCGAGGCACGAAGTGGACGTTCAACCGAGCGAATTCAAGTGACGTTTAGCCGTGCGCTACAGTAGTATTCGCGTCGTTAGTGTTCACCGTGAGATTATCATTTTCGACCGGCGCTTTTTGAAAATGAATTGAAAACTCGACCTTAGATTCGATTTGCCCTTTGGAATGCCAGCGCAATTATTCACCGAGTAAGAGAAGCGTTCCCGCGCGTCACCGGGCTGGCTTGTCGAGGGTTTAACGAGCTCCGGGCTTAATTTCTCCATCAGAGGAAAACGCGCAATAGAGCAGAACAGTAATTCGTTTCCCTTCGAGCAATTCAGTGAGTTCAAATATTCAAATGGGCCGTTTAGCGCGGCAACACGTTTGCATCGGTGGAAGGAAAAAAAGAGAAAGCACGCGGCGGAATCATTCGCGAAAGAACGGTGGGGAAGGAGGACGCGGAAAAATCGTAAAGTCACGCCACCCACCCCTCCTATTCGCATGCGAACGACACCCCTTTTTCCTCCCTTCGTGTCTCTCCTCGTGCAACCCCCATTACTTCCAACCCCCCGTCTCGTGTCCATGCCAAGTGGCCTCGAGGTTTTTACTAGACGGCCTGGCTCTTTTTGCAAGCCCTCCCGCTTCAAAGTGTAATTCCAAGGAAAATGGAATCATGCTAATAACTGGACTAATACGGCAGCTCAAAGCAAGGGGTGGAGAAAGTGGAAAAGGAGGGATCGCAAAAGCCAGCCCCGTCAACCCTCCGCGCGGCAGAGTCTGGGGCTGGTAGCTCGAGGCGGGTCTGACAGGGTGGAAAGCCTTCGTTACCCAACTCTCTGTCGCCGCTTATTTGTGTTACGCGAAACTTGGCGCATGTTAATTAGTAGATACGGTTAGCAGTTATGGTTAAGTGAAGTTTGTAAGCCACTCCCTTAATCTTCTTCCCCGTCGGAGCGGGCTTTTCCGGGTACGTTGCGGCTGTGAACACCAGGCCCGACCTATTTGCGCCCGCAGGAATCCCGGTTCACACGTCGCAAAAACACGCCTCCCATCGGCCATTTACAGGCCTCTCCATACCCAAGCGTTAATTTCGATCGAGCAGTCTTTGCGATCCGGGAACCGCTGTTTCTCGCGATAGGAATATCGATCCTGCTCTTTGCCACGCAAATTCCTGTTTCTCCCCGTCGTCGTCGCCGCCACCATCGTGAATACCGATAGCTCGTTAGCTTTTCTATTGGCTCCCCTGTGGTCAGGGTATTAGTTTTACCTGATCGAATCAACACTCGTAAACCGTACTCGCTGGCGCGTCAACGCATCCATAATTTCTGGCTACGGATTTTTTTATTGATTTCCTCAAAAACAACAACAACAAATTTAATCATTTTCTTCGGGATTATTGTGCGAAAGAAGATCCTTGAGCTTCAAATTAGGAATTCAAGGTCATTCAACATCTGAGACAGAGCTGAAAAATCTTGTATTTTACTATCGTAGAATTTAAAACTAGAACTACCGAGCACTAAACATTGCCTTCTAATAATGACAATATTTTATTTATTTAGATTTCGTACAGGCGATATTTCTCAATGAAGCATATTTATACGTTTAATATTTCTAATCGAAAAAAGTTTGCACCAGTCATTTTGACTGGTCTGGTAGTTCTAGTGTTAATAGAAATTCAACGTGTTCCCGAGTACATTAAAGCTCGGAGATCCGCGCGGTCCACCAAAATGCACAGTGCAGAGGTAGGTGAAAAATGTGTCGAGTAAATTTCGATATTTCATAAAGAGACACTTAACGGCGTATTTTGAAGGATCAAAAGTGACCCAGTATCGAGAGGGCGAGGATTAACGGTGTCTAAAATGGGTCGCTAATAATAGATACTTAGTGCCGAACCGTGGTCGGTCGTTCGCAAAATCGACTGGGTTCAGCTTCATTAACTCCGGTAGCCTCGGTGTTACGATTCCTCGGTGGTACGAAACAATCGTTCCCGCGGCCGAATATCCGACGAGATATAGGTAATTAGGCCTTCCGGGAAGATGATTCGTGTTCGGAAACAATGACGAAGACGCGGGCATTGTGCGGAGGATCGGTATAGAGCCTTGTTCGATCATCGGAGGCCAGGGATCATTCACAGCAGAGTCGAAATAAGCCTCGAAAATCCTGGGTAATCCGGGACGAAGCCGCAAACAGGTCGTCAACTTCACGCTGGTCAGTCTAGTCCGATTGTCCTAATATCAATCGAACGGTTCCGCGTGTCCCGGCGTGTCTCCGAGCGGACGGGTAAAATTTCATCAAGAGCACTGTCGGCCGCGATTTAATCCATCCCGATGATTAATTCCGCCGGCTAACCGACCGGCGACGACGAGGGATAGAATCGCACGCGTGACCCCGCTACAAATCGCGGAACAGTTTCCGTTCCGGGTAACTCCGTTCGACCCGAACCGCTCCGGTCGCATGCTCTCGCCATCGCTATACACCGCTCCGTACCGACCGGTGTCCCGTTTCCAATTACCCTGACTGCCCGGAGATAACTGCTGGTTACAGTTACGTGTTATACGGTTACACCTTACGTCACGCGGGGATGCTATCCGACCGGACGGAGCGGCGCGATGCTTCGTCTACAGCGTTACCCAGCACCGGTTAATATCCCTTTTCAACGTCTACGATTACCCGGGATACGTTACCCCTAACTGCCACTAGGATACCCACCTGACGAGCTCGCCACTTAACTGGTCAGATGAACGCGATCGACGCTCGCCGAGTCGGCTAGCCATTATCACTTCCGATCATCACTTTTAACTCTCTCTCTCTCTTCGTAACTGCGATAATATCGAGTGACAGTTATAGAACAGGTGCTAAGAATTGATGAAACTTTTACAACCGTATTCGTCTCATTTGCTCGTTGATAGGATGTCCGAAAAAATATCAAGGTGTCGGGTTTTAAAGGAAACATTTCTTTTATAGTTTCTTTGCTGTCTCCTTAGAAATGTTTCCGCATCGTAGGCGGTTACATCGGCAAACCAATCGTGTCTATTTAAAATTAATATTTAAACTGGCCAGTTTTCTGGAGGGGTACCCTCGCTTTGAACCCTCGTTGCCTACATAAGGCTCTTAATTTTTCCTTTCTTTTTGGATCGACAGTTATTTATAAATGTTTGTATGTTATCGGCGCGCTGGTACGATCCTTTTGACAATAGTTAAGCTATTTTACAAATTTACATAGAATATTTCCGACGCTTCGATCCCTATTTGGATCATTTTCAAGGAAATTACTTCATTGTAATTGCTTCTCTAAGAAATCGTTTCAAATTATAACATGGTTGTTAGACCAAATGCAGAAAAAGAAAATAATACCTTAAAGGTTTAAAAAATGATTAATGATCTTAAAAAAAGTGATTAATGCCGCAACTGTATCGTGTTTGGTATCATTTTAATCGGAAAACGAGGCGAATACGATGGTATAAGTTTTATTAAAAGTACGAGTCACGCTGAAAATACATTGATCGGGTGCAGCATCAACGGAAGACGCACCCGAAGGATCATAATTCTCTGCTCTCGTGTGATTATAAGCTGTTAACTGGCCAGACGAAGGCGCTCAAGACATGGCTAGTCCTGGAGGACGAAGATCAACTGCTCGTTCTTGGCCATTATCACCGAGCCTCGACACCTCTTTTACGCTTTGATTGCCAATTTTCTCGTTTATCGCTGACACAGACTAGTTCTTCTGCTGTCGAGTTAGATTTGAGGATGCTGAAGTGTGAGGAGATTAAGGTGAGATGGCTAATCTTATTTTTTCTTTTTCTCGATGACACAAATCGAGCCGACAATGTGGTTTAGCTGTGACGAAGTAGGTAATAGATGCGATCGAATGTTTCAACTGAATCTTGAAACCTCCTTTTTTTAAGTTCAATCAGTCTTTCACGTAATCGGATTGTAAACAGTTCCTCCAAGTGTAAATTTCTCGCCGAGTTTAATTACCGAAAAGTGAAACAAAAGTTTCGCTTGTACGAAGATTTACAGCCTCCCTATAATATTAATGACGCCAGCTACGAGAATTATCGTTATAAAGTTCGAGCGGGGGGATCAAGTGGAAGTCCCTGATCAATTTAGGAAATATTCGCAGGAGGGATTTCCGCTGAATCCCATTCTCCGGCATAGCTGTATCAAAGTACCTAAGTTTCATTAATATTATAACAAGCCTGCCGATATTAACGCAAATTTAATTTTCACGGCGTCTAATCGGAATAAAAAATTCATCCATTTCCATCGCGAACAAATATTTTAAATACACGGAAAGTTAATATATTTCATTTCGTACTTGGTCGAAATGAAAACAATTAATCCTCTGGAATTTCGCTTCCAATTTAAAATGCTAGCTTATTTAAATCGCAGTGCGACGACAGGGCGAATCAGTATTTTAAATATTTTTGTTATAAATTTTCCGCAGTACTCTGTTCAACGCTAAGTAGCTGGGGAAGAGGATTCCCTCCGCGTCAAATTTATTAAATCCCTCTGTGAATTAGAGAGCGAAGTACATTCAGGAAGGGTTGGATCTGCGTGGATGTCAATGTACGTCTCTGCGCGTGTTTGCTAACATTCCTGTACGGTGTAGACTCGAGATACAACGTTCCCATGGATTTAAGTATAATTAATACCCCTTAATGAGTCTCACTGGTAGTATTACAATTTCTCGGAAATCTGATCTTTGAAAAGCGATTTCGTACGCCCTCGGCACATCCACGGGGTCAGTGCTGGAAATCACTCATTAGAAATTCGATCGTAATTTCCAAGAGCGTGTCTCTGCCATTAAGTATCAAGATCAACCCGAAATTTCGGGTACCCGAGCCTCGGGTCAGGTCGGGCAATGATCGGGTCCGGTCAGGTCGGAATCTCGAAAATTTATAAACTTCAGGTACCCGCGATTTCGGGTACCCGAAATGGAAGTCGGGTTGGGTCGGGTCGAGTCGGGGTCCCGATAGTTTGCAATATTCGGGTACCCGAAGTTAAAGTTGTATTTATATCCGTAAGTATAATGCTGTTTTATGATTTTTCAGTTTAATCTTTTATTTTCACTGACAGGTTTAAAAGGATTTTTGTATTTCCCGTGTAATCGGTTCTCGAATTTCACGACGAAAAAAAAATTCGAATACATTGTGTGAAATAACAGTATTTTATTTTAAGTTCGAGAACCGATTACACGGGAAATACAAAAATCATTCTGAACCTGCCAGTGAAAATAAAAGATTGAACTGAAAAATCATAAAACAGAATTATACTTACATATATAAATACAACTTTAACTTCGGGTACCCGAATATTGCAAACTTACAGGACCCCGACTCGACCCAACCCGACTGCCATTTCGGGTACCCGAAGTTTATAAACTTTCGGGATCCCGATCCGAATAATATTTGGTCATCTCGGTTTTGTACCGATGAAAAGATCGCAGGGAGTAACTCGTACGCGGTAGAACGGCAACGGTTCGTCCGGAGAATTAATTAAAGTGGCACAACTTGGCCCTGCCCGACCCTCTACACCTTCCTTCCAGTCCAACTCCTGCTCGTTCAGCTAGTCACACACGAGGCCACGGGGATGGAGTACGAGACGACAGCACCCTGAGAAGAGAGAGCTTCAACTCGCCGGAGCGTTCGCCTCGTTTTACTTTTAGAGGTCGTCGCCTTAAGGATGACTGCCACTTAAGTGGTTGGAGACCTCGGGGAGGCGCAAGAGGAAACCGTCCGAATGAGCCGGGAATAGAGGAGAGAAAAAAGGAGGGCTGGGAAACCGCCATGAGACACACGAGGAAGAGAGCCGGCCCTCGGTTAGGCTGGGACGATGATCTCGAAGGGAAGACTAATAACCTGCCGAGACACAGCGTCCACGAACGGTGGAAAGTCCGTCTCCATGCCACCGGGAACTTTTCTATTACGGCCGAATGATGTATAGAACGGCGAGCCACGGAGCCGTTTTCCTCCACGCGAAATATGCCGGAGGATTTAGTGTTTCTCCTCCTAGGAGACTCGTGGTTTCGCGGAAAAAGGTATATCGGCTTTGCACCGACGATGTTTCGCGGATTCGGCTAAGACGCTCTCGGAATGGATCTCTCGAAGAGCCACCGGCATTTGCACCGAGTGCTCTCCCGAAATCGTTCGCGAAGAGAGGATATCGTTGATCTCGATCACTGCGATATCAATTTTATAGATTTTATTTCAGAATTTTTAACCGTGTGGTTAAAGCAGTGTCATAAAAGATGAGCACGTGAATTTTAAGTATCAATTATGCGTCTACTATGCAGCTAAAACAATAGAACGGAGAAAATACATTGCACCATAACCTGCGATGTGGTAGATAGTCCGGAGGAAACCTTTAAAATGCCGGCCTTAAAATTTTACGAATAATGCGCGATAAAGCGTGCACGCTTTTACGGCTTGGCAGAAAATTTAACGCAATAATTACAATATATTTCAGTACCATTTTACGTGGGACGACTATAGTTTAATAACGATAAAAAAACAGAGGGCAAGTCTGAAGCAGAAAGGAAGGTTTTATAATTAATTAAAAACTGTTGTAACGATCGAGATGGAGATATGGAAACGTGGTGAAACGGCAAATATTTTTTAATGCATTTTTTTTTAAAGATAATTAGTTATTAATTCTGTGGACCAATTAGTTCGCAATTTGTTGTAATATTTCATTTGACTGTTTCATGCCTGCAATTCTGGTTCGGTCTCGACCAGTAATACTGCATATGAGTGAAATCGTGATCACCGTAACTAACTCGAATAGCAATTAATAATTACTGAGAATTATCTGTAATTGAATAAAAGGATCCGCGTTTCTATCGTTATGTTCGACGTGTATTCTCTACCTAGATTACAAGGGTTCAGGTATGCACGGTTGTTGAAACGTTGAAACACTTTATTAAGCAAGATGAATATGTTTTAATGTCGTATTTCTGTTTTCATTAATAACGAAAATCAATAACCGTGTATATACGTGTATAGAATTATAAAATAACCGTGTATATAGTTAAGGTGATTTATTTACACTGTGATAGAGTGTTCAAGAATAGAATAGAATATTATGAAGATATTATATATAGAAAAATGTATAATTATATATATATTAAGCCCTTCAATAGCATGAAGAATGTCCAGTGGATAGAAGTATCCGTTTTTAATCAAATCAATTTCTCAGCGAAAGAAGGACACTCCTCCTTAATCCAATTCCTCGGGAACAACTTATGCGCATGGGAGTTCTTTGAAAAATCCGTGATCAGATTTGACGTCGGTCAATCCCGGTTCTGAAGGTTCTCAAATTATTAAGATTATCCGGGATGAAAAAGAGGGACAAGTCGAAGAGTGGTAGAGGGGTGGACGATCGGTCGTCGTCGGAGTGGTTTTGCGAAACAAGTTCGACGAAACCTGGAAACGAGGGAAACGTCCTGAACGATATGTAGGAAAAATCGTACAGCGGCCGAGTGCGCCGGAAAGCGTATTGTAAAGTGTAACAATGCGACCAGAGATGGGCAGATTCGTATTCGTAAATTCGAATCCGAATTTGATTCACAGCACCTTAACGTGTCAATCCGAATACGAATACATTCGAATTCAAATTCAAATTCAAATTCAAATTCAAATTCACACTTGCAAATATAAATCTATTCGAATTCACACTTTTGAATACGAATGTATTCGTATTCGGATTGACACGTTAAGGTGCTGCGAATCAAATTCGAATTCGAATTTACGAATACAAATCTGCCCATCTCTGGTTTCGACCGCTATCTCACGATTTATTGCCCCGGACCATTTGTGCCGTCTTATTTAACTTCCGGTTTCCAATAGGCAACGGAGAAGGCGAGCATGATTTACCGACGATGTTCCCGGTGACCCCGGCTTATTAAACTTCTAGCTACGTGCGAATTCCGCACCCGATAACGGCCTCGAAAAACACGGAATATTAAGAGACCAGCACCGGCGAACATAGCACAGCTGAAACACTAATGGAGCCACCGTTCGAATTGAATCCCGCTGGAAAATTAAATGACTACCAGCGAAAGGTTAATCAGAAATTATCAAATATCGATGAACTCACTCGCTACCTGCATACCGGGTGTTCCGGAAACTGGTAATTCGAAAGCTGTTACAAATTCTAATTGTGTCGAAATTAGAAATTTTTTAATTTGTTCAAATCTCACAGCAACATTGATTTTCATAAAAATTCAGTGGCAGATCTCCAAGGAATTTATTTCAGAACAAAGTATTTCGATTTTAATTCTTCCGATCCCTGGTCGGAACGCTCTCCTTTCAATTTGTCAGGGAGAGGGGGAAATCGAGGAGTAGAATGGTTGAGAATAAAAATAATAGGCGGAGCCATTACGTCGGTCTCCTTTGTAAGTTCTATCGGTGGGAAAGTCCGATTTCCTTTAGGGTCGCGGCGTGCAAGGGTGATTGCCATAGTTAGTGTGAAACTCCCTGTGGAACGCGGAGGCACAGCGGATCACGGGGGTGAAAGTTGAAGCTCAACACGTTTGCCTGATAATGCGGCCCTTTGCGCCGTACCTCCGCGGAATTTCCTCGAGATCGTCGCGGCTGATCGAGCTCTCGATCACGTTACATAAACGCGGCCTCGCGGAATTACCGGGCCCCGACGATGTTCCGGGAACTATCGGTGAATGAACGTTGGCGCGCACGCGGGGCCAAACGATCGACTAGGCCTTTGTGGCGGGCTCGCGTGATTGCTCGTTTCGAAAGTCATCTTGCCGTTTACGGCGTCATCGAAGACACATCCGGCGTCCATAAACGGACGACCTGGAGTCGATCGAACGATCTCTTATCCTCGTTTGACGCCGTTTTACGCGGCCCCATCGAAACTGAGGCGGGATAGATCCCTCATTCCCGCGCTCCATAAAAATATCTTTCGAAATGAATCTCCACGGAGAACGTCGACTCTTCAATCAAGTTTGCACTTCTCTCTCTCTCTCTCTTTGTTCACTGCTCTAAAACTGTCTCAGTTCGATAATTATTTACTTTAGGGACTTCCTCACCGATTTTGATGAACTTATAATATGTTGTCAAGGTTATCATTCTAAACAACTTTTCCCTGTACACGTCACCGTCGATCGATTTTAGTTTTCGAGATATTCGTGAAAAACTATTACTAATACTCTATTGAATTTTTCGTATTTCTGCACGCTCCGTGACAACGTAAGCTTGTCACGGCGCGGCATTTGTTTACATTTTGCTTCTGAACACGCTGAGAGAGAAAACAGGGTCACATTCTGGTCATACATATATGGGGTGGGCTTGCAATTTTGATAGACTACTCTTAGATTTTCGTATCGCATAATTTTTGTCATAATTTCAAATCAAACCTAACCTAACCCAATCACAACTCAATCTATTCGTATGATTTTTCACTTGGTAGTTCAAATTCCGGATTACAGCTGTAATGTAAAAATTATGCAATCAGAATGAGTTGTGGTTTGGTCGTAGAGAGGCGGAGGGGGGCTCAACCATGCATACGAAAATCCTTTTATGTATATGTTGTATTCTGTATACCTGTGTTATTCATTTTGTGTTTGGTTAGAAACGCCGTTAATCAATCACCCATACTGATATACGATAATCCAAGATAAAAAATTCAATATAGTACTAGCAATAGTCTTTTACGAATATCTCGATAACTAAAACCGAGCGGTGGTAACATGCATAGGGAAAAGTTGTTCAGAATGATGACTTTGACAACAAATTTGAAGGTCATCAAAATCGGTGAGGAAGCACCTAAAAATAAATAATTACCCCCGGTTTCTAGCACCGTTCGGCCGGGAAAATATTCTGGAATTATTCCGTAAATTGTCGGAGACATGCTTGTTAACGGGTTGAACGCCGCGTGAGTTATATTTAAACTCGGCCTGTGTTTGCGTCAGTTAAATGTAGCTTACATGACAGTCAGCGTGTTAACAAGCACGTCCGTTACTATTGCGTGTAATGGCGTAAATGAAGCGGAAAATGTTTTATATTCAAACGGTCTTCGCGATCCGGCGAACTTTCACGCAACGAATTGTCCCGAATCATTTACCAAGTGGGCGGAATTTTGTACAATTGTTTTCTTCGAGGTTACTTCCAGGTCTAACTCGATATCGTGTTACGTTTTCAAACTGGAAGCTCGACGTTCTGTAAATTGAGAAAGTTGGGAAACGTGCCTTAATCCATTTTCCCGTTTGTTTAAAGAATCGGTCGCATTATGATGGTTCACAGTAGAGAACGCTGGGTAGCCGGTACACGCGAGTAACAAAATTGCTCCGTAATAATAAACGGAGAAGTATTTGTTAACGTAACGAATTGAAATAATATTTCACCGAACGAACGAATCAACAAAGTAATATTATATGTAACTACGTGAAATATGATCTGCTACATTATGGGCACGGTATCGGCTAACGAACCTACAAGAATCTTCATTAAACCGTGCCTGGACGGCAACAAGGTAATTACAGTGGAATATTCATATCATAGCCGGTGATCCGAGAGAACAGCAAAACCATTTTCGAAACGACTGATACAGCGATAGGATAATAAGGGAAGAAGAACGGGTCTAATTAATTGGTCACCCGTGAACGCAGAAAATTACTGTCTCCAACTTGAAACGACCGTCCTGTTGAAAAGGACTCGGATTCCGAAACAACGATAACTCTTTTCCATGAGCGAACATTCACCGATAAATCCTATTGTCTCTCGCCGACAGAGGTCCCCGTTAAGTTCGAAACAGAACTGAATTACACCGATGTGAAAATTAGTCAAAACCGTTCTCCGCGCGACCATAACGGATGGTGAAGCTTCCACACCTTGATCCCGAAATTGCGTTAATTCCGCCAATCGCATCGAATGCCCGTTATATCCCCTAATTTCGCGGGACAATTAATCCGGAAACCGTACACGAACACGTGGAAAATGTCGGTCAACGATTCTTTCGTTTGTTCGACATAGCAGGTGAAAAATATACGATTAATACTTAATAAAATCCAATCAAATTGTTATTGACCACTGAACTGCGGATTTTCTGCAATTATATCAGAACATAAACGCGTGTACAGGGTGTTCAAAAAATATCCTGAGACTTTTCTCAGAAATTTTTTTTATGGTTTATTTGGTCATGAGTTTTCTAACGACAAGAAAATTTGTGGAAAATCGCGGAGATCTTCTTCGAATTTATCGTCGGTTCATCTTCCCGTGCAGGGGAAGAGTTGAACGAGCGGCCTTTCAGAGCGGAGAATACACGGGTCGCGCAGAGATATACAGCGGTTTTGGAACCGTCAGAAAGACAGTGGCGCCTTTTGTGGTGGGAACAAGCGTTGCGAGCGGTCGCGAGTTTTATCCGGGTCAGTTTCATTGTAAAAGAACTGCGAGCGAGCATGTACGGCTACGGTGGAGTGCATTGACAGATAAATCTTCTGCTTGTCAACGAACGTTTCGTAACCTCTTAGCTGGATGTCGAGAATACGGAAATTTACAATAATTTCATTCGAACACTATACATATAGGGTGAGGTACCTAAAACAGGCCATCTGAATGACACGGCTGCTATTGGTGTTAGGAAAAAATGCATCAGATGGAACTTGCTTGGTTTGTTCCTCAGGGTGAAAATTCACCCATTTAATATTTACACATACTGTAAAATTATTCATATTTTTACGTCTACGCCGTGAGATGTATTTCATTAAAATGTAAAGCTATAAGTGAAATATAATGTGTTGATTTAACGTGTAAATTAAAAATGGGTAATTTGTTATGCTGGTCTCATTTATGCAACTATGTTTTTTAAAAGCGTTTGAAGGTTAGAAAAAACTGAAGGTGACCTAAGGTGGCCTGTTTTAGGCGTATCAACCTGTATTCTTAACCGTTTAACGAGACAACACAATTTTATTAACGAGCTTTAATTTTTTTAAAATTTCATCAATCTATTTCTATCGAAAGTTCTTTGATTCTGATACAGAATTGTTCCGTTTGTCCCATGGTGCGCCACCGGGGCGAATGAAAAATCTGAAGAGAGACTAGTTACGATAGTCGCGATTCTAATCGACTTAGTCGCAATGAAACTTGGACTCGTTGAACAGCCGCGGCGCGGTGGTCGGTTATGGCCGCGATTAAATATCTCGCAGATTGAATCTTCCCGCTCTTTTATTTCTCGGCGTCGATCCCACTGAACGTTTCCTTAATGGAAATCACGCGCAGCGATGCAAATTGCCGCGGGGGAGAACAAGCGTTGTAACGTTTGCGCGTCCGTGCGTTTTAATATCGTGCCCGGGCGTCGTCGTCACTGAATATTTTACAGCTGCTTCTGGGATTAACTCGTTAATGGAATTCACGCGGCGTCTCTACGCCCCTCTTCGCTCGCCTTCTTTCCCCGAACACGGGGGGATAACGGCCGGGCGAATTAAAATAATCGGATTGAATTATCGCGGAATTTCTTTGCGGGCTCGGTAGCTTCGCCTAACAATAACATCGGCTTCTGAGGGAATTAAACGTTGTATTCGCGATCGATTTGGCTAATCTGCGCCGATAAATCGGTGGCATTGGAGGCTTACGTCGAAACCCGCAGTCCTCCCTTAATTCCATCCCTTCCGTCGACCTTTTAACGATATTGATTCAACTGTGTCCGGACAACGTCGTCCGGAACTCGGGCCCTTTCGATCGACCCCAGAAGATGAAAGACCGCCGATGGCAGACTCTTTCAACGAATTATTTTCTCAAAGAGATCTCGCGGACCGTCTACCTCGAAGATGTAGAGTAATTACCATGACCCAGCAGAAGGGACTCGCCGTCTTTCAGCGGACGAGAAAAAAAATTAAGAAAAGGGACGTAAGATCTCGCTGATGAACTTTGTATGTCCGACTAACGAAGACCTTATCTACTTAACGCGAGGACCCTCGCCCCAGATCCCGGAGACCTTCAACCCAGAAACGTGAGCTCCCTTATTTTTATAAAAGTACCATACTCTTAGCGAAATAAAAAATCGTAGCTTTCACGTTTTCTCAAATAATTATTCTCATACATTAACTGGTAAACTAATCGTTGGAAGTGCGATTTTATAAGAGTCGTCCACAGTTGAGGGTCACCCGTGAGTCGTTAGACTGAATCCAATTACGGTTTTCGAGAGAATTAGATTACGAGCGGTCGGACATGATTAGAGAATGCGTTCGGTGAACGTTTTGAGCGTTCCTTTTTTTGTCGGAAGCTGTCGTGGATGCGAGACGGGCGGACCCGAACAAAGTTCGAAACAGCTGGCCACCTCGCTCGAACGTCAATCGCAGCCTCCTCGCACTAATTACACCCGGTCGGAACAAATTAAACCACTCGGACCCTGGAACGTCTGTCACTCGCGCGAATTTTCCCCCCGGCTCGCGGCCAGGCGCTGCGTAGGAGGCGGAATTTTAAATGGAGAACGCTTTACGGTGTTGCATGATTAATGCAACATGCCATTACAGGGAGCACTATGCGCCCGGCACTTCTGCCGTCACCCCCGTGGCCGCCATAATCGTGAAAACGAGTGGGTGACGCGCACCGGGCGTAGCACGCGCGTCCTGCATGTGTCGTCGCTCGCGGGATGATTATCGCCAGCTCTCGGTTAATTGAAGTCGAAAGCTAGCAAGCGACAACGCTAATGGCGTCGGGTCCCTGAGTCCCTGCTGACCCTTTCAAACAAGCGACAGATCGATCGCTTTCTCGATCTGTACAGCTGATCCGTCCCTTTTGACTTCGGTGCTGTTGTCATTGGATAAACAGTTGAAATAAACACCTAAGATTTTCATCTGAATAATCCGAATTGATGCCCAGCACGTGTACCCAAGTATTTGGCATCTGTCTGATTATTTTCTGAATTTTTATATTGGGAAGTAGGCCAATAACTAAGTTTTTTTCATTTACCCCACAACCACCCTCCCGATTGAGTTATATGGTTAAGATTTTCTGGTAACACCTGTAATTCATTATTTACTTATTCAAGGAGAAGGAAAGAAATAAAGTTGAGTGCATCATAGTTGCACGATTATAAGGTAACTGTTAAAGTGATTAGTAAACTACACGACTTCAACCCTCAACTTCTTACAACTTTCCGACAACGATTGACTCCTCTAACGTATTCCTCGCCTATCAATGAAGATCATCGGTGGTCAACGTCGCTTTTCCTTTTTATGGCGTTATCCTTGGCTGCGCGAGAGTCCTAAAGTGTACCCTTAGTGTCCACCTTAGAGTCTATATCTTACACCTATACACGGTGTGTCCGAATATTCCCGATACCACGATTTGGCATAATATAATTAATTTACTGAACTGTAAATTTTCTTCGGTCATCACGCGGTAACGCGTGTCCCATTTCGCTGTGGCTGTACACGATTCCGTGGACACGCGCACCATCGGACCAGCGACACGACCAATAAGTACCAGGGCCCGGCCGACGTCAAACACATCACGGTATCGTGACCGTAAATCCGGCCCAGCTTGATTATCCGGTAGGAATGACGCGAACGCGTGTCGCGCGGCCGCCGATCGAAGAGGACGGTCCAGGACTAATTGCCCTGGCGTCAGTGAATGCGCGTATTCAACGAGGAAAGTACACGGACGCCAGGTAGAGGTCCGCTACCTCGTGTATTTAGCTATCCGCCCACTCTGTAACCGACAATAATCATCGCGGACACATACGCGCGCCGTGTAATTGCCGGTGTACATCACGACGACGCAGTTTTCCCCGCGATTTAAACGGCGACCGCCTCTCGCGGACGCTGACATGCTTCTCCTCTTGTTTCGATGGCCGGCGATCGTTCCAATGCACGGCGACTCGCCAAACTATACGATCGAAGAAAATATTTAGCACGACTAACTTGTTGCCATGCTGTGATTTTCTTTTTCCAAGTCATTTCCACCCCCGTCAAGATCATCGACATTTTGTGGAGGTAACATGTACTTTTGATGATGCGAGGTTGTAGCGGGCGCCGAGACGAGTTCAACGGTATGCGACACTAAGAGTCTTGAGACGACCTTTAAACAGTGACGGATCAAAAACTTCGGGGCCCAAGCAAACAAAAGTTCGAAGAAAAGTAATTCAAATTAATTCTCTTTCTTTTTAAGCAAACGTGGTACATGTAGCTGTCCATGATAGCGCTGTTACACAATTTAACAAGCTTAACATTTTCTGATCCAACTTCTTGATTCCGTTTTGCTTGGGCGGTTAAATAGGCCATTGCGCTTCTTCGGCCATTTTTTTTCTTTCTTCTCTTTTCTTTCCTCAAAACTGTAGCTTTTCTCGAACTAAACCTCGCTTAAAAGATCTCTGTACATCTCAGGCCTTCTAGTTTCCAGTCTACACTGGATTCTAGCTTCTCTAATTTTCTTCTGCTCTTAAGTTAGTTTTCAGTGGTGACGAATTCCTGCGGATTGGGTTTTTGAATAAACTGGACGTTGACTATTGCCATTTACAAATAAATCCGTCCACGACCTACTATTCCTTTGTAGTCAATCTTTATCAAGGGGAGACTATGATTTCCAGCTTGAGGACAGTGATCGTTGTCTTCATGGTGGTTGAATCTCGATGCGACTCGACAGGACCATGCACAGAGACACGTCGTACAGCCGTCGATCGATCCCCATTCTCCGAGAGAAAAGGAATCGCGAATATTCGCGACGTTATCGCGGTGATGTATGTATGCGCGCCGGTGTCTACACGCTGGAGGCTTCGGGACGGCGAATAATGCGAGCAACGGCGGCAGATCGATCGCTACGGAATCGTCGAGGAAAACCAGTCGGGAGAAATACGTATGGACGCGTTGGCCACTCGAGATACCGACCCGATATACGCTCCCGAAGAATTTCGACGCATCCTACAGATATTTACATTTTCCACGGGAGTCGGAAATTTCTTTCGCGCACGGACGACTCGCGGATCGAACGAAACACTCCCGGCAGAATTTCGATTAGCTGGCCAAGAGTTACAAATTGTTTCGATCGTCGAGCTTCCGGCTGAGCGAGCATCGAGCTTTCGATTCCCGCGACGAAAGCGTCGGGGAACGAGCTGAAACTTGCAATGACAGTGTCCATGTATTCTACACGAAAGGAGATAGCAGTAACTGTTGGGTTTTTGCAAAATTATTAATTACTGGATACGGAGAATTCATTTTTATTCATTTTTCACGAGCAACAGATTTTCAACTTCAAGATCTGAATTAATTCGAGCATGTGTATCTGGGAATTTTACAGGGTGGGCCGCCATATTTTGCCATTTAGATTTACGTCATTACTATTACGTATAACAAACAATGTTTCAGATGAAGTTGAATGGTTTTGAGAGGGGCACATT